>CM065589.1:467831451-468131907 GCA_033119425.1 Bufotes viridis
AGGTTAATTTCACCCCAGAAATAAATATATGTGTAAGCGGACACTATGAAATGTGGCCTGAAACTGTTTGGACACCAGATCCAGGGTATTGCTATATTAGCAGGTTAATTTAACCCCAGAACAAAATATATGTGTAAGCGGACACTATGAAATCGGTCCTGCAACTGCTGGGACACCAGATCCAGGGTATTGCTATATTGGCAGGTTAATTTCACCCCAGAAAAAATATATGTGTAAGCGGACACTATGAAATCTGGCCTGAAACTGTTTGGACACCAGATCCAGGGTATTGCTATATTGGCAGGTTAATTTCACCCCAGAAAAAAATATATGTGTAAGCGGACACTATGAAATCTGGCCTGAAACTGTTTGGACACCAGATCCAGGGTATTGCTATATTGGCAGGTTAATTTCACCCCAGAAAAAATATATGTGTAAGCGGACACTATGAAATCTGGCCTGCAACTGTTTGGACACCAGATCCAGGGTATTGCTATATTGGCAGGTTAATTTCACCCCAGAAAAAATATATGTGTAAGCGGACACTATGAAATCTGGCCTGAAACTGTTTGGACACCAGATCCAGGGTATTGCTATATTGGCAGGTTAATTTCACCCCAGAACAAAATATATGTGTAAGCGGACACTATGAAATCTGGCCTGAAACTGTTTGGACACCAGATCCAGGGTATTGCTATATTGGCAGGTTAATTTAACCCCAGAACAAAATATATGTGTAAGCGGACACTATGAAATCTGGCCTGAAACTGTTTGGACACCAGATCCAGGGTATTGCTATATTGGCAGGTTAATTTCACCCCAGAAAAAATATATGTGTAAGCGGACACTATGAAATCTGGCCTGAAACTGTTTGGACACCAGATCCAGGGTATTGCTATATTGGCAGGTTAATTTCACCCCAGAACAAAATATATGTGTAAGCGGACACTATGAAATCTGGCCTGCAACTGTTTGGACACCAGATCCAGGGTATTGCTATATTGGCAGGTTAATTTCACCCCAGAACAAAATATATGTGTAAGCGGACACTATGAAATCTGGCCTGAAACTGTTTGGACACCAGATCCAGGGTATTGCTATATTGGCAGGTTAATTTAACCCCAGAACAAAATATATGTGTAAGCGGACACTATGAAATCTGGCCTGAAACTGTTTGGACACCAGATCCAGGGTATTGCTATATTGGCAGGTTAATTTAACCCCAGAACAAAATATATGTGTAAGCGGACACTATAAAATCGGTCCTGCAACTGCTAGGACACCAGATCCAGTGTATTGCTATATTGGCAGGTTAATTTAACACCAGAAAAAAATATATGTGTAAGCGGACACCATGAAATCTGGCCTGAAACTGTTTGGACACCAGATCCAGGGTATTGCTTTATTGGCAGGTTAATTTCACCCCAGAAAAAAATATATGTGTAAGCGGACACTATGAAATGTGGCCTGAAACTGTTTGGACACCAGATCCAGGGTATTGCTATATTAGCAGGTTAATTTAACCCCAGAACAAAATATATGTGTAAGCGGACACTATGAAATCGGTCCTGCAACTGCTGGGACACCAGATCCAGGGTATTGCTATATTGGCAGGTTAATTTCACCCCAGAAAAAAATATATGTGTAAGCGGACACTATGAAATCTGGCCTGAAACTGTTTGGACACCAGATCCAGGGTATTGCTATATTGGCAGGTTAATTTCACCCAAAAAAAAAAATATATGTGTAAGCGGACACTATGAAATCTGGCCTGAAACTGTTTGGACACCAGATCCAGGGTATTGCTATATTGGCAGGTTAATTTCACCCCAGAAAAAATATATGTGTAGCGGACACTATGAAATCTGGCCTGCAACTGTTTGGACACCAGATCCAGGGTATTGCTATATTGGCAGGTTAATTTCACCCCAGAACAAAATATATGTGTAGCGGACACTATGAAATCTGGCCTGAAACTGTTTGGACACCAGATCCAGGGTATTGCTATATTGGCAGGTTAATTTCACCCCAGAACAAAATATATGTGTAGCGGACACTATGAAATCTGGCCTGAAACTGTTTGGACACCAGATCCAGGGTATTGCTATATTGGCAGGTTAATTTCACCCCAGAACAAAATATATGTGTAAGCGGACACTATGAAATCTGGCCTGAAACTGTTTGGACACCAGATCCAGGGTATTGCTATATTGGCAGGTTAATTTCACCCCAGAACAAAATATATGTGTAAGCGGACACTATGAAATCTGGCCTGAAACTGTTTGGACACCAGATCCAGGGTATTGCTATATTGGCAGGTTAATTTCACCCCAGAAAAAATATATGTGTAAGCGGACACTATGAAATCTGGCCTGAAACTGTTTGGACACCAGATCCAGAGGTATTGCTATATTGGCAGGTTAATTTCACCCCAAGAACAAAATATATGTGTAAGCGGACACTATGAAATCTGGCCTGAAACTGTTTGGACACCAGATCCAGGGTATTGCTATATTGGCAGGTTAATTTCACCCCAGAACAAAATATATGTGTAAGCGGACACTATGAAATCTGGCCTGAAACTGTTTGGACACCAGATCCAGGGTATTGCTATATTGGCAGGTTAATTTCACCCCAGAACAAAATATATGTGTAAGCGGACACTATGAAATCTGGCCTGAAACTGTTTGGACACCAGATCCAGGGTATTGCTATATTGGCAGGTTAATTTAACCCCAGAACAAAATATATGTAAGCGGACACTATGAAATCTGGCCTGAAACTGTTTGGACACCAGATCCAGGGTATTGCTATATTGGCAGGTTAATTTCACCCCAGAACAAAATATATGTGTAAGCGGACACTATGAAATCTGGCCTGAAACTGTTTGGACACCAGATCCAGGGTATTGCTATATTGGCAGGTTAATTTAACCCCAGAACAAAATATATGTGTAAGCGGACACTATGAAATCTGGCCTGAAACTGTTTGGACACCAGATCCAGGGTATTGCTATATTGGCAGGTTAATTTAACCCCAGAACAAAATATATGTGTAAGCGGACACTATGAAATCTGGCCTGCAACTGTTAGGACACCAGATCCAGGGTATTGCTATATTGGCAGGTTAATTTAACCCCAGAAAAAATATATGTGTAAGCGGACACTGTGAAATGTGGCCTGAAACTGTTTGGACACCAGATCCAGGGTATTACTATATTGGCAGGTTAATTTAACCCCAGAACAAAATATATGTGTAAGCGGACACTATGAAATCGGTCCTGCAACTGCTGGGACACCAGATCCAGGGTATTGCTATATTGGCAGGTTAATTTCACCCCAGAAAAAATATATGTGTAAGCGGACACTATGAAATCTGGCCTGAAACTGCTTGGACACCAGATCCAGGGTATTGCTATATTGGCAGGTTAATTTCACCCCAGAAAAAAATATATGTGTAAGCAGACATTATGAAATCTGGCCTGAAACTGTTTGGACACCAGATCCAGGGTATTGCTATACTGGCAGGTTAATTTAACCCCAGAAAAAAGTATACGTGTAAGCGGACACTATGAAATCTGGCCTGAAACTGTTTGGACACCAGATCCAGGGTATTGCTATATTGGCAGGTTAATTTCACCCCAGAAAAAAATATATGTGTAAGCGGACACTATGAAATCTGGCCTGAAACTGTTTGGACACCAGATCCAGGGTATTGCTATATTGGCAGGTTAATTTCACCCCAGAAAAAAATATATGTGTAAGCAGACACTATGAAATCTGGCCTGAAACTGTTTGGACACCAGATCCAGTGTATTGCTATATTGGCAGGTTAATTTCACCCCAGAAAAAAATATATGTGTAAGCGGACACTATGAAATCTGGCCTGAAACTGTTTGGACACCAGATCCAGGGTATTGCTATATTGGCAGGTTAATTTAACCCCAGAACAAAATATATGTGTAAGCGGACACTATGAAATCGGTCCTGCAACTGCTGGGACACCAGATCCAGGGTATTGCTATATTGGCAGGTTAATTTCACCCCAGAAAATAATCTATCCTTTGCCAGATAGCAGACAGTATTATTCTTGTCTAGCCAAAGCTGGAACACCAGATTTCGGGGATTGGTATTTGGTCAATTGTATTTAACCCCTTAATAAAATATAGAAATTGCTGTCCTGAGTTTCTAGGGGTGACAATTAGCACAGACAAGCCTCTGATGTAGGATATAGCAAAAAAAAACTAGTATTGATGGATTGATGGACTTGGTGGCAGCTTCTTCTGGTGCACCACAAGTCACAAAATGGCCGCCGATCAACCCAGAAAATAAGTGACAGAAAAACGCTCTGTGCAGCCTAAAAACCAATGAGCAAGTAACTAGCAGAAGTTCAATGATTCTCAGCTGTAGATCGATCCGTTCATTAAGTGCTGTTGCTGACTTTAACCTGCCTAATCTCGCCCTGACAGAAGCTGCGTCCTCTCCCTACACTAGTAAGAGCAGTGTGACGTGCGGCGCTATGTGACTCCAGCTTAAATAGATGCTGGGTCACATGCTGCACTTGGCCAATCACAGCCATGCCATTAGTAGGCATGGCTGTGATGGGCTCTTAGGGCAAGAAGTAAAACGCTAGCTCATTGGCTGCTGTGCAGCCCTTCAGAAAGCGTGACGTAATCGACGAACACCGAACCCGAACTTTTTTGAAAATGTCCGGGTTCGGGTCCGGGTCCCGGACACCCCAAAATTCGGTACGAACCCGAACGATGCTCGAACTGTTCGCTCAACACTAGTTTTTTCTACTGCCATAGATGATCACTTTAAACTACTGTTGTGGGATCCTTTTTTGAGTCAGCCTGACAACCACTCTCTATGTTTTGCCTTGGTTACTACTTATGGGGTTTGCAGTGGTGCCTTATGGGTGGCTTGGACGATTCGACACGGTAACTCGTGCCGACACCTTTGCCTCCCTTGTATGGAGGGGTCCTCACTGATTGTGAGGTCGTATCCTGACTGTGGGACACTTTGCGACCCCGTGAGTGATATAATTTCGTATTTGGGTCCCCGCGATGGGGTGATGGATGGGGCGTTTCACCGCGATGAACCACGGCTTCGCTACCCCCACCTACTATCGGTGAACCCCTTGACCGCTGACGCGATTGGGGGTTACTGGTCGCGATAGTGAAACTGAAATACATTCTTTTGTTGTTATTCTGTTGGTGGTGTCAGGTGACTTGTGATCACATGACTCCTTTGACAATGAATGCCCAGACATGCGCAGATGCACTGATTTTCGACATTGGCCATCTTGGATTAGGTTTATGTAGAATTTGCCTTGCGCTTGAAATATCGCGAGATTGTCTTACTCCCGCACATGCGCACATGCTGAGTGAGGACGCACTTGGGACCCTGATGCTCCATTACTGCTGATAAGTGAATGTAACACTGGCTTGTATTGTTTTTAATCAATAGAGTATACTGATAACACATGTGAACACTTAATTAATCATTAGGTATGCAGATGCACTGTACCATGCACTATGTATTTCACAATAGGCACTTGCACTTTATTTTTGAATATACTATGACATGTGTATTGATGATACTTACACAATTAACTGATATATGCTTTTGAAATATGACGTTTTTTTTGATAATTGGATGATTTGCTGTGATGAATTTCCAACCCTATTTTTATCACTATTGTAACACATGTAATTAAGTGTTCACATGTGTTATCAGTATACTCTATTGATGGCCTGTCTGACCTTATCAGCATGATAATTGGATGATTTGCTGTGATTCGAGATGAATGTTTGGGTTCGAGAAGTTCGGCCAAACTTCCCGAAAATGTTCGGGTTCGGGATCTGAACTCGACCAGAAATTTATCCCGAACCCGAACCCCATTGAAGTCAATGTGGACCCAAACTTTTAGGCACTAAAAAGGCTGTTAAATAGTCCAGGAAAGAGCTAGAGGGCTGCAAAAGGCAGCAACATGTAAGTAAATGCCCTGCAAACAAATGTGGATAGGGAAATTAATTAAAATAAAATAAAATAAATAAAAATTTACCAATATCAATTGGAGAGAGGTCCCATAGCAGAGAATTATGCATCTTATCACCCACCACTGGAGAAGGCCCCTTTCAGTTATTTCGGCCCCAGCACCCAGACAGAGGAGAGAGGTCCCACAGCAAGGAATAAGGCGTCATATCACCCACCACTGGAGAAGGCCACTTTCAGTTATTTAGGCCCCAGCACCCAGACAGAGGAGAGAGGTCCCACAGCAAGGAATAAGGCATCATATCACCCACCACTGGAGAAGGCCACTTTCAGTTATTTAGGCCCCAGCATCCAGACAGAGGAGAGAGGTCCCACAGCAAGGAATCATGTGTCATATCACCCACCACTGGAGAAGGCCACTTTCAGTTATTTAGGCCCCGACGCCCAGATTGAGGAGAGGTTCATTCAACTTTCAGTTGCACCGCAAGATCATGGTAAAGTTAAAAAAATGAGGATTCAATAAAGAAGTGCCCCGGAGTACAAGAATACATGGTTGAGGGGGAGGCAGTTATAAATGTCTATTTTGCACAAGGGAGGGACAGGTCCTGTGGGATCCATGCCTGGTTCATTTTTATGAACGTCAGCTTGTCCACATTGGCTTTGGACAGGCAGCTGCGTTTGTCAGTAATGACGCCCCCTGCTGTGCTGAATACACGTTCAGACAAAACGCTGGCCGCCGGGCAGGCCAGCACCTCCAAGGCACAAAAAGCTAGCTCTGGCCACGTGGACAATTTGGAGACCCAGAAGTTGAATGGGGCCGAACCATCAGTCAGTACGTGGAGGGGTGTGCAGACGTACTGTTCAACCATGTTAGTGAAATGCTGCCTCCAGCTAACACGTTCCGTATCAGGTGGTGGTGCAGTTAGCTGTGGAGTGGAGACAAAACTTTTCTACATTTCTGCCATGCTAACCCTGCCCTCAGAGGAGCTGGCCGTGACACAGCTGCGTTGGCGACCTCTTGCTCCTCCTCTGCCTTCGCCTTGGGTTTCCACCTGTTCCCCTGTGACATTTGGGAATGCTCTCAGGAGCGCGTCTACCAGCGTGCGCTTGTACTCGCGCATCTTCCTATCACGCTCCAGTGCAGGAAGTAAGGTGGGCACAATGTCTTTGTACCGAGGATCCAGCAGGGTGGCAACCCAGTAGTCCACACACGTTAAAATCTGGGCAACTCTGCTGTCGTTACGCAGTCAATGCAGCATGTAGTCGCTCATGTGTGCCAGGCTCCCCAGAGGTAAGGACAAGCTGTCCTCTGTGGGAGGCGTATCGTCATCATCCTCCGATTCCCCCCAGCCACGCACCAGTGATGGGCCTGAGCTGTGTCGGGTGCCACCCCGCTGTGAACCTGCTTCATCCTCATCCTCCTCCACCTCCTCCTCATCCTCCTCGTCCTCCAGTAGTGGGCCCTGGCTGGCCACATTGGTACCTGGCCTCTGCTTTTGCAAAAAAAACTCACTCTGAGCCACCTCTAACAGACTGGCCTGAAAGTGCTAAAAATGACCCCTCATCCTCCTCCTCCTCCTGGGCCACCTCCTCTTCCATAATCGCCCTAAGAGTTTTCTCAAGGAGACATAGAAGTGGTATTGTAACGCTGATAACAGTGTCATCACCACTGGCCATGTTGGTGGAGTACTCGAAGCTGCGCAACAGGACACACAGGTCTCGCATGGAGGCCCAATCATTGGTGGTGAAGTGGTGCTGTTCCGCAGTGCGACTGACGCGTGCGTGCTGCAGCTGAAACTCCACTATGGCCTGCTGCTGCTCGCACAGTCTCTCCAGCATGTGCAAGGTGGAGTTCCACCTGGTGGGCACGTCGCATATGAGGCGGTGAGCGGGAAGGCCGAAGTTACGCTGTAGCGCAGACAGACGAGCAGCGGCAGGATATGAACGCCGGAAGCGCGCACAGACGGCCCACACTTTATGCAGCAGCTCTGACATGTCGGGGTAGTTTTGAATGAACTTCTGCACCACCAAATTCAGCACATGCGCCAGGCAAGGGATGTGCGTCAAACCGGCTAGTCCCAGAGCTGCGATGAGATTTCGCCCATTATCGCACACCACCAGGCCGGGCTTGAGGCCCACCGGCAGAATCCACTCGTCAGTCTGTTGTTCAATACCCGCCACAACTACTGCGCGGTGTGGGGCCTGTCCCCCAAACATATGAGTTTTAAAATGGCCTGCTGACGTTTATCCCGGGTTGTGCTGAAGTTGGTGGTGAAGGTGTGTGGCTGACTGGATGAGCTGGTGGAAGCAGAGGAGGAGGAAGCCGAGTAGGGAGGAGGCTACAGGAGGCAAAGAATGATGCCCTTCGATCCTTGGCGGCGGAAGGACGTGCGCCAAGGAACTCTCCGTCTGGGGCCCAGCCGCCACTACATTTACTCAGTGAGCAGTTAGGGAGATATAGTGTCCCTGGCTGTGCTTACTGGTCCACGTATCTGTGGTTAGGTGGACCTTGCCACAGATGGCGTTGCGCAGTGCACACTTGATTTTATCGGATACTTGGTTGTGCAGGGAAGGCACGGCTGTCTTGGAGAAGTAGTGGTGGCTGGGAAGAACATACTGTGGGACAGCCATGGACATCAGCTGTTTGAAGCTGTCTGTGTCCACCAGCCTGAATGACAGCATTTCAAAGGCCAGTAGTTTAGAAATGCTGCATTCAGGCCCAGTGCTCGAGAGTGCCTAGGTGGGAATTTAAGAATTCTCTCCAAGGTTTGTGAGATGGAGAGCGGAACGCTGCCGTGTGACATGGTGGAGATGCTTGGTGACGCAGGTGGTGGTGTCGGTGGCACATCCTCTGTTTGGTGGGCGGCAGGTGCCAACATTCCTCCCGAGGCGGAGCAAGTGGCCGAGGCAGCAGCAGAAGAGGGAGCAGGGGGAGCCAGAGTGAATTCCTTGCTTTTAAGGTGTTTACTCCACTGCAGTTCATGCTTTGCATGTAGATGCCTGGTCATGCAGGTTGTGCTAAGGTTCAGAACGTTAATGCCTCGCTTCAGGCTCTGATGGCACAGCATGCAAACCACTCGGGTCTTGTCGTCAGCACATTGTTTAAAGAAGTCCCATGCCAGGGAACTCCTTGAAGCTGCCTTTGGGGTGCTCGGTCCTTGGTGGCGGTGGCCAGTAGCAGGCGAACTCTCTTGGCTGTTCTGCTTTTGCCCCCTGCTCCCTCTTTTGCTACGCTGTTGGCTCGGTCTCACCACTGCCTCTTTCTCTGAACTATGAAAGTCAGTGGCACGACCTTCCTTCCATGTGGGGTCTAGGACCTCATCGTCCCCTGCATCGTCTTCCACACAGTCTTCCTCCCTGACCTCCTGTTCGGTCTGCACACTGCAGAAAGACGCAGCAGTTGGCACCTGTGTTTCGTCATCATCAGAGACGTACGGAGGTGGTATTCCCATGTCCTCATCATCAGGAAAAGTCAGTGGTTGTGCATCAGTGCATTCTATGTCTTCCACCACTGGGGAAGGGCTAGGTGGATTCCCTTGGGAAACCCTGCCAGCAGAGTCTTCAAACAGCATAAGAGACTGCTGCATAACTTGAAGCTCAGACAGTTTCCGTAATATGCATGGGGGTGATGTGACAGACTGATGGGCTTGGTTTTCAGGCGCCATCTGTGCGCTTTCTGCAGAAGAATGGGTGGGAGATAATGTTGTGAACGTGCTGGATCCACTGTTGTCCACCCAATTGACTAGCGTCTGTACCTACTCAGGCCTTACCATCCTTAGAACGACATTGGGCCCCACCAAATATCGCTGTAAATTCTGGCAGGTACTGGAACCTGAGGTAGTTGGTTCACTAGGACATGTGGCTGTGGCAGAATGGCCACGTCCTCTCCCAGCACCAGAGGGTACACTAACACCACCGCGACCGCGTCCCTTACTAGATGTTTTCATTATTGTTACCGTTCACCAAGCACCACAAAAATAAGAAAAAAAATATTTGGCCCAATGTATTGATTTCAAATTCAGGCCTTTTTTTACAGGCACCTAACACTATCTGACTATTTATTTATGTAGCGTATTACACTAATTCAGGCACAGCAGTAACCACTGATTTAGGGGAATATCTCTTGGTAGGATGTATTAAGGTGTGCTTAATACATCCTACCACTAGATGGGGATAGCACTTGTTTTATTTGTGGTCAGGGCTACGGACACGAAAGCCGAAGAGCCCTAGTGGGATAAACACCGAGACCCACCGAAACTGCAAGACGCATCTTATCTAACTTAATGGCTAGTGGGGTGCCTGTAGCCATGTCCGTGGGTAGGTCTATAAAAAGGGTGGCAAAACCCACCATGTAGGGTGAAAAGAGACTTGAATGGCCTGTACAAAGAAACCCCTGATCCAAACTGCGAAGCAGTATCTCCCACGAGAGTTCGGGTACATAAGTCAAACATAATGACGCATGCATCCATCCTGCAGATAGAGCCACGACAGAATGCTGAATGTCGCAGATACTGCCCCAATGCACGAGGGAGGAACTGGGAAACGCTGCAGAAGGAAGCGTGGACGATACTAACTAAACCTGAAGACTTGGTTGTGGTGCAAGCACTGACAAATTCCCCCTAGCCTTATGAGACTGGAGAACTGAGAGCCTAACTGTCTAGACTATGCAAAGAAGGGCCCGAAGAATACCATGTAGGCCAGGAGAGGATGTAAAGCAATAAGCTAAGAACGTAGTATATGGAATCCTATCGATGCCCTCACGCAAGTGAAGGAGTGCGATTGCGGTAAGCTGCTGGCGATTTAGTTCGCAGACCTGGCTGATTGAAAACGTAACCGGCATGGTAATACAAATGACAAATATGAGGGGTAAACAAGAAAATAAACTAAAAAAGTGTTCTGAAGAAATTAAAGGCGGGAGTACACCATGGGCCTGACCGATGTGATAGGCGATACTTAAAATAACTACATTTCCTGAAAAAACCTGACAGGCGAATATCGTGAACATGAGACCAGACCAACGTGGCCGGTGACACCTAATGACGAGTGTCATTCGGTACGAGAACCTGAAGGTAGGTGGCCGATGACACCAATGACTTGAACTCCGGAAATTGAAGTCTGGTCCTGGGGGGGAGCATAGCCAGACAGGTGATCTGTCGACCAGGCAGGAGTTCGTGAGCTGG
Organism: Bufotes viridis; assembly: GCA_033119425.1. NCBI lineage: Eukaryota > Metazoa > Chordata > Amphibia > Anura > Bufonidae > Bufotes > Bufotes viridis. The sequence continues at coordinate 467,842,628 of CM065589.1, forward strand.
CCACATTGATTATTGAACGTGAAGCAAAACATAAGCGGGCAACCAACTATGGTGATTGAAAACGTAGGATGAAGAATGCAACAAGAACAGACAATAGGTTTAAAACAGAAGCCTAAGTGTGACATAAATAATTGAATGTGGATGATTGGAATGTAATGGGCTAAGGACGTTGAGTTAGAGAACAAGGGCCTAACAAGATGAACAAGAGCTATGACACCCGGGGGTGGCCCACGCTCCTTTTGACAATAACGATACATTGTATGTGGCGGCAGTGGCGCCGCCACCCATCCTGTATGTACCACGGTTAAGTCTATTAGTATGTTTCTGGAATCGGCTTCCTATCAGCCGAGCATAGCAAATGACCTACCATAATCCCTGCCAAGCACTAAATTGTCCGCAGAGAGAACGGAATGGTAACAAGGAGTGACCAGCAAAGGAAGCAATGCAGAAATGAGGAGCAAACGGAAAGAATCCATGCGGCACCCAAAGTCCGCCAGAAGAAGCCGTGTTGTAAAGAAGCCTGTCCAGAAGAGGGACAGTGTAGTAAAGACTAAACCCGGAGAGTAAGCATATCCGACTATCCGGTGAAGGTAGCCGTGCAGTAAAAGATTCTCCAGCCAAGGGAGCAGTGCAGTAAAGCAAGTGCCCGGCAGAGGGAGCAAAGCGACAGTGGAACCAGAAGGGAGAGTGGTGCCATAAGAGGAGAGTCTGGTGGAAAGCTATGTGGTGATAAGGAGAGACCAGCCAAGGAAATTACGACTGTGAAGCAGAACAAAATGGTGAATAATAAATTATGTTTGCCGAGGGGACTAGAAGAACAGGAGAGCGCAATGCAAAGGACTGCCTGGCGGGTGGAGCCGCACAGCGATACCGCCTGTGGCATGCAGAACGAATGCATATGTACATACGATACCTAACTGGCAGACCGCAGGAAGTTATAACTATGACAAATGGCCTCGATAATATGCGAACTAATTAAAACCGAGGGTCTAGCCTGAATACCGGACAGGCTAATGTTACTGAAAAAGTCGCCTGACCCGCATGGCAGGTGACCCTGACCAGGCTGAGCTCCGTTAAGGAAGAGTACACCTGGGGAAGCGTGGCAGACAATGGATGCACCACCAACAGACTTTGGAAAAGTGGCCTGTGCCCGGATGAACAAAGAAGCAGAAATGGATGTGAGACATTTGGGCCAAATCAACCTGGATGCACAGAAGTTCAACCCACCAGGTAGATCACCAGGCAGGACGAAAAACAGTCATCGGTCCCCCGAAACCATGGGGCCGAAGCAGTCATCGTGCCCCCGAAGCTATAAGGGCCGAAGCAGTCATCGTGCCCTTATGGCCATGGGACCAAAGCGGTCATCGTGCCCCCAAAGCCATGGGGCCAAAGTGGTCATCGTGCCCCTGAAGCCATAGGGCCGAAGCGGTCATCTTGCCCCCGAAGCCATGGAGCCGAAGCGGTCATCTTGCCCCCAAAGCCATGGAGCCGAAGCGGTCATCTTGCCCCCGAAGCCATGGAGCCGAAGCAGTCATTGTGCCCCCGGAGCCATGGAGCCGAAGCAGTCATCGTGCCCCCGAAGCCATGGGGCCGAAGCGGTCATCGTTCCCCCGAAGCCATGGTGCCGAAGCGATCATCGTGCCCCCGAAGCCATGGGGCCGAAGCGGTCATCGTGCCCACGAAGCCATGGGGCCGAAGCGGTCATCATGCCCCCGAAGCCATGGGGCCAAAGCGGTCATCGTGCCTCCGAAGCCATGGAGCCGAAGCTGTCATCGTGCCCCCGAAGCCATGGAGCCGAAGCAGTCATCGTGCCCCCGAAGCCATGGAGCCAAAGTGGTCATCGTGCCCCCGAAGCCATGGAGCCGAAGCAGTCATCGAGCCCCCGGCCATAGGGGCGAAGCAGTCATCAAGCCCTCAAGCCATGGGGTGAAGCAGCCTTCGAGCCCCGAAGCCATTGAGCCGAAGCAATCAGCGAGCCCTCAAAGCCATGAAGCAAAGCAGCCTTCAAGCCCCCGAAGCCATGGAGCCGAAGCAATCAGCGAGCCCTCAAAGCCATGGGGCCGAAGCAGTCAGCGAACCCTCAAAGCCATGGGGCCAAAGCAGTCAGTGAGCCCTCAAAGTCATGGGGCCAAAGCAGTCAGCGAGCCCTCAAAGTCATAGGGCCGAAGCAGTCAGGGGCCCCCAAGCCATGAGGCCAAGTAATCATAGGGCCCCCAAGCCATGAGACCCGAGCCACCATAGGGGGCCCCCATAGCCATGAGGCCAAAGCAAACATGAGCCCCCAAAGCAATGAGGCCACAGAAATCGCGAGGACCTCAAGTCATGAGGCCAAGCAGCCATGGGGCCCACAAGGCATGCGGCCAAGCAGACATGGGGCCCCTAGCGCCATGAGCCCAAGGCTGTCATGGGACACCCAGAGCCATGAGACCAAAGCAGTCATGAGGTCCCCAAGCCGTGAGGCCAAGGTAGTCCTCGAGACCCCGATGCCAAGGGGCCGAAGCGGTCATCATGCCCCCGACACTATGGGGTCGGAGCGGTCATGGAATCCCTTCTCCCTGAGGCCAAAGCAGTCATGGGGCCTCCGCGGCCATGAGGCCAAAGCAGTCAAGGGGCCGCCGGGGCCATGAGGCCGTCCTAGATGTACGTGATGGGTGAAGGTAAATAAGAGTGAGCCCAACATGATGGAAAAAGCAACAACTAGGATGATTGGGACGTCTAAAAGTGGCCTGGAAAGAAACGTGACTGCTGACAGGTATGGACATTAGTAATCCGAACAACGGACATAAGCATAATACCGAAACCAGCCATAAAACTTAAAAATGCAAACGTGGAATATGAAACGGAGAAGAGAGAACAACCAAAACCTGAGGCATTGAGATTTGCAAAGCCAAGTCCCTTGTCGCGACAAACAACTGAAAAACTTGAAAGAAACAGTAGTGAGTAGGAAGCTCCAACCCTATTGACCCACTGGCCCCAGCTGAGAGGCTGTTTATTGAACTGGGGCAGTGGGAGCAATCTTAGTGAATACAAACCAGAAGTAAAGGAGAGCAGACAAAAAAAATTATTATTTTTTTTTTGCTTGCAACTAGAGAAAAGACCCACTTAATATATACGCGCAAAAAAAACTGATGTAAAGGAAATGACCATTGATGCCTGTCATGTTTGACAGGAGAGTGGCACCGGAGCCGCCAACTGCCTCGGTGTGACTATCGAGTAAAACAACCGTGACGTAGAAACCGACGGGAGAATGTGGCTTGAATGGGAGCATGGTGTGCCAGCAGATGGGTGACTGTGGACCTGGAATGAGTAAAACCTAAAAAACATGGTATAACCAAAATGCAGACCTGAGTGTGAGCGGAGTAAGATAGCGTCGCGACAGCGAACACATGGACGCAGTTCTAGCAGGGAATGGAGTGTAGTACTAGATGTAACAGCAAACGTGTGAACTCAGCTAGAGCGTGAAAGGAGTATTAACTTGCTGTAACAGCAGACGTGAGATGCGGCCATGGATGGGCGGGAACATTAAGACGTAAAGGTGAAAGTAAAACCCAGAGTCACAGCGGTAGTGTGAAGCCCAACTCTGGCAATAGGCCAAGCGTAAAATTTGGTATGACTGCAGCCTGCAGTGAACGAGGCATAAACAAACTGTAACGGTGACATGAACGCGCTCTTGCAATGGGCCTAAGCAACAGTGGACGTGTGACACCGGTCTGAGTGTGGTGCAAGCAAACATATGAAAGCAAAAGAGGTATGAATGCAAAAAACAGGATGAAAAAAAAAAAAAAAAATATATATATATATATATATATATATATAGATATATATATATATAAATAAATGCACAGAGAATAAGACAGATTTACCTGCTGTTGTGACCATGCGTGGAGCGTAAACGTGATGCGGGAGTGGACGAGAGCACTGCTCAGAAAATGAGCATGTTGAAAGAACAGACATGAGAAGGCAGCGTCTCAATTGACAGGGCAAACCTGGCGTAAAGAGTTGAAGCATAAACGCAGCCCTGATTGCGGGGGAGGGGCGGGTCACATGGGAAGTAATTGCTATAGCAAGAGCCGTAACAAGCAACAGCTGCATCCAATCTCCAACATAACATCACATGCAGCCCAGGTAAACGTTCCTTACCGCACACAGGCTGAAGTAACTTTTCAAAGCGAAACAACGTAAACATAAAACACGTGAGATAGAAGGGGAACTAAATCAGATTACCTAACAAACAAGGTGAAAGGAATTTTTAACTCCGACAAAACAAACCTGAGAAGCTGAGGCGGACAATTTTGAGGCGATGCCTTCCGTTCGCAAGAAAAGTCAGATTCCGGCCGGCCGGAGAGACGGACACGGCTAAATTAACTTACATACATGGCGCACGAGTCCCTATGGTAGCCACGAGCAGAAGAAAAGCTCCATTCCGGCTCCATACTGTAATGAAAGAAACCTCCTAGCAGAGGAGAGTTCACCCTGCTGACACACCAGCATCCCCTGTGCAACTGAGAAAACGCCCGCCCCTAGGTGGGGCTGTGTCTGGTTTAAGTAGAGCCTCCGCCCCTCCCACAAATGCAGCCTAATCAGACTGCCATACATATATACCTTAGTCAGGCCTAGTGTGAGGTGTCAGAGGAGCTGTTAGAGGTTAGTAGTTAGTGTGTGGAGTGAGAAGGAGTAAGAAAGATGTAATACCAAGGTGTAAGGAGCAGGAGAGCGTTTTCCTCCTGTGTACCTCTTAGTCCTATCCTGCAACCAGAGGACAGATTTGTATCCCTGGAAGAAATGCAAGCAATTATAGACATAGGTAGGTGATAACAGCCGTTACTCAAGGCTTACTGGGCACCTCTGCATATGGTGGAAGACAAGCTAGCTTGAAGCAGCCCCCCCCGATGTTTATAGAAGACAGATTAGCTACCTGTTGAAGAGCTTGGGAAAATATAGATTACAGGACTAAGCCATACCAGTTAGAGTACTACTGCACTACAGCCTGAGTCAGGACCTAATTACAGCCTATTAGCGGTGGATCTACAGAAAATCCTCTAAATGCCGAAAGACTGGGTAATATCTGGATGTACATGCTGCAACAGAACCAAGATTCAGTAAAAGTTATGAGTTGCATTCTACCATTGCCTACTTCATTCTTCATCTTTACTACCACTTTTTGTGCTGTCTTCCCCTTCACTGCGCTGCCGACCCAGGGAGGCTTCTGCTAACCGTTAGTAACCGATGTACTGCTAATCCCATCGGCCCACCGTGCACCTCACGTGTCGCCCCTGCGGTCCGGCACGCCACAGATGCATCAGACTAGATCATCTATAGTGCCACACCAACAATTTGACAAAAGAGACCGGTTTCTTCTGCCTACCTGCCTCAGCTACTATTCTGAATAATGCTTTTACCCGCCTGATGCCACACATCTGATGCCAAGTGCTCATTCTTTCACCCACCATCTTCAACGGGTCCTGGTATTGCTACCCACCTCCAAAGTATGTCACCTTGCCAATCTGTGGCCTCCTAATGCTGGCACCACCTCCAGACTCTGTCATTGTGCGGCTGTGTGGTCTCCTCATGCTGCTGCCATCTCCAGACTCTGTCATTGTGCCGCTTTGTGGCCTACTCAGGATGGCGCCACCTCCAGACTCTGTCATTGTGCTGCTCTGTGGTCTACTCATGCTGCCGCCACCTCCAGGCTCTGTCATTGTGCCGCTCTGTGGTCTCTTCATGATGCTGCCACCTCCAGACTCGGTCATTGTTCCACTCTGTGATCTCCTCATACTGCTGCCACCTCCACACTCTCCTGTCATTGTGCCGCTCTGTGGTCTCCTCATGCTGCTGCCACCTTCAGACTCGGTCATTGTGCCGCCTGGCGGCCTCCTCATGCTGCTGCCAGCTCCAGACCCTGTCATTTGACCACTCTGTGGTCTCCTCATGCTGTTCCCACCCTCCCTACTTCATGACTTGTCCACTATTTTGGCTTTCGGCTTGGCTGACATAATCATTTATTTGACACTTCTTCTGATCTGTCAGAAGGAAGGAAAAACGAGACACACAATGGATCCTATATGTGTAGCAGCTTTAAGGCCTGTATGGTCCCATCAAAATTTGCTTATGATTTGGTAGCCAAAAGAAGGAGTCAGTAAAAAACACAGAAGACACGCAAATATTCCATTCACGTGTCAATGAGCAAAAGCTGACCGAGTGAAGGCGTATGTTCCACAGACAGTATTTGTTTTTTCTGGGTAATTGTTCTGATGGATCAGAGAATGGGGAAAATTAATCAGTGACGTCAACACAAACTTACTCCTGACACCTTATTCACTCTGTCGGGGGGCTCTATTTGTATAAGCGTTTATTAGAACAGGTTCTGTAGACATCTATGTGGAATCAGCTGACGAAGGTGTAAAAAGAGTGCGCTATTTCTTGACGCTAACATCTACCTGTAACACTGAGTTGATACTTGAGTTATTTGGTCAGTTTTGGCCCTGTGACCGCCCAAATAAGTGAAGTATGCAGTGATTCTAAGAGTGACACTTGTCATCTGCATGTCATACGGACTCACAGTATTATTTCTCTGCCAAAGCAGACTCCCTATGCGTGTTACTGCAAGGCACAGTGTTCTACACGACTATAAAGGCTCGCAGCATCCAGGAAATACCCATTTTTTTACATAATTCACCGTGAATATATTCGAATCGAAACAAATTTTTCCACAAAAAATTTGGCAAACCAGCGAATCGAATTTTTGAAAAATTCTGTCATCTCTAATTATCATGAATTGATGTGATTATTGTTTCATTTGTTGTAATCATGTTTATATGCGACTCTGCCTATAAATTTGTACACTGTGATCCTTAAACTTGCTTCAGAAAGGTTCTAAGGATGAGCTGAAACGTAGCAACCACATTGGTAAATAAATTATTTTTCTTTCCACTCAATTTTTGTGAGAGTGCTGCCATTTATCTCCTTATATTGTCCTGGATTTGTTGTCTGTTCCATTGGCCTGCACCTCCATATTTATATTTGGCCTGCTGCGCTATCATTGTCTTCTATTTCTCTGTCTGTGTGTGTGTCTGTATGTATATGTTATTACTTCAGCAATACTCATTGTGTGGTAACAATCTACCTGTGAATATTAAGTGAAATTCAACATCAAGCCTCTATCTATATTCATTTTCCACACAGTCACTATTAAGACATTTTTGTGGGGGACTCAATTTTATCAAGCTGCATATTTACGTGATTACTGCAGAAATACCCAAGGTGTGGCAGCAATCTGCTTGTGTATTAAGCTGAAATTGAGCATTAAGCCTCAATCAACAGCCTATGTATATTTAGTTTCTACATGGTCACAATTTACATTTTTGGGGGGAGGCCTTCATTGTTATTAAGCATCAAGGTGTGACAGCAATCTACCTCTTAAAACTATTGAAATCAACAAAGTCCATTAAGATACAATTCTGGCACACCGATTACCAAATTATAAATCCTATACTGAAGAGGGCAATCAAAATATAACTTTTATTGATATACTAAAAAAACGAATGTGTCCCAATATAGTGCGAAACAACCACTTGAGGATCATAGGTATCACTCCTCATACTTAGTTAGCGACCCCCAAATAATATATGTGAAGATAAAAAGAATGCAAGGCAGCACCGTAATACCAGCGTGTCCGACCAGTACCAGGAACAGGTTGATGGATGTCAGGTTACACTTTAATAGAAGAACGACACTCCATCAGCAGGAAAGTGGTGGTGATAACGTCCACAAGTAGGGTCCCTGAGAACTCCCTGCGTCTGACTAATCACTGTACCCTATAACTAGGAGTAGGTAGCAGCCTGACCACAGGGCACTCGTCCTGATAAGAGCGACCCTGTCCGGAACCTGCTACAAGCTAGAACTATATGTCCCTATATTGTAGATACCCTACATACATGCACGTTTCACCGCCAGGACATAGCGGATCATCAAGGGAAATACAGATTAATATCAGAGATCAAAATGGTCCATAAGGGAGATATCCAGACAGATCCCAGCTATATGGAACTAGGGGAACCTCCTAATGATCAGGAGGGTCTCACTGCCGGTAAAGTCGTGGGTTCCAAGGTAGTGGACAACCCACAGATGGCTAGCCTCATAGATAAGAGGCACACATACAGCAGGGAATGAGTTCTCTGCCCCTCAATTAAGAAGCCACCATATGAACGTCACCCACCGCTTTTTAAACGCTTACTGCCCCCACTGCTGATGCTTGATGTGCCACATACAGTCAGTGTCCACCAGAGGGTACACTAACACCACCACGACCGCGTCCGCGTCCCTTACTAGATGTTTTCCTCATTGTTACCGTTCACCAAGTACCACAATAAGAAAAAAAATATTTGGCCCAATGTATTGATTTCAAATTCAGGCCTTTTTTTTTCAGGCACCTAACACTATCTGCCTATTTATTTATGTACCTTATTACACTAATCTAGGCACAGCAGTAACCACTGATTTAGGGAAATATCAATTGTAGGCCTAGTATTTAGGCCCTGGATAAAGGGTATCCTTTTATGGACAGATTTACATTTGGAGATGCACAGTAGCGTGTGAAAAAATATGTAGGATTATGCCTTCAGCAATTGTATTTTAACTCTTTGTGTAATATACCCTTTAACTGACAGAAATACACTTGGAAATGCACTGTAGCATGTAAAGTTATTGAGGATGACCCTCTCAGCACTTGTATCTATACCTTGAGTGTAATATACCCTTTTACGGACATGAGATGCACAGTAGTGCGTGCAGATTTACAGGATTATGCTTTCAGCAATTGTAATGTATCACTTTTTGTAATATACCCTTTTACGGAAAGAAATATACTTGGAGATGCATGCTGAGTGTAATATACCCTTTTAAAGACAGAATAACACTTGGCTTGCAACAGCTGGAACACCAGATTAAGGGTATTACTATATTGGCAAGTAAATTTCACCCCAGAACAAAATCTATCCTTTGACGGACACTATTAAACTTGTCCAGTCACAGCTGGAACACCAGATTTATAGAATTTCTATCGTGGCAACTGAATTTCACTGCAGAAAATAATAAATCCTTTGATGGACACTATTCAACTCGTCCAGTCACAGCTAGAACACCAGATATACTGTATTTCTATTTGGCAACTGAATTTCACCGCAGAAAATAATAAATCCTCTGACGAACACTATTAAACTTGGCCAGCCACTGCTGGGACCCCAAATTTACGGTATTGCTATTTTGGCAATTGAATTTCACACCAGAAAATAATATATCCTGTGACGGACACTAATAAAATTGGACTGCCACAGCTGAAACCACTGATTTATGGTATTGCTATTTTGGCAATTGAATTTCACCCCAGAACAAAATCTATCCTTTGACGGACAGTATTAAACTTGTCCAGTCACAGCTGGAACACCAGATTTATAGAATTTCTATCTTGGCAACTGAATTTCACCGCAGAAAATAATAAATCCTTTGATAGACACTATTCAACTTGGCCAGCCACTGCTGGGACACCAGATTTACGGTATTTCTATTTTGGCAATTGAATTTCACCCCAGAAAAAAATATATCATTTGCCTGACACTATTAAACTTGGCCAGCCACAGCTGTAACCACTGATTTATGGTATTGCTATTTTGGCAATTGAATTTCACCCCAGAAAAAAGTATATCCTTTGACGGACACTATTAAACTTGTCCAGTCACAGCTGCAACACCAGATATACTGTATTTCTATTTGGCAACTGAATTTCACCGCAGAAAATGATAAATCCTTTGACGGACACTATTAAACTTGTCCAGTCCCAGCTGGAACACCAGATATACTGTATTTCTATTTGGCAACTGAATTTCACCGCAGAAAATGATAAATCCTTTGACGGACACTATTAAACTTGGCCAGCCACTACTGGGACACCAAATTTACGGTATTGCTATTTTGGCAATTGAATTTCACCCCAGAAAATAATATATCCTGTGACGGACACTAATAAAGTTGGCCAGCCACAGCTGAAACCACTGATTTATGGTATTGCTATTTTGGCAACTGAATTTCACCGCAGAAAATATTAAATCCTTTGATAGACACTATTAAACTTGGCCTGCCACAGCTGAAACCACTGATTTATGGTATTGCTATTTGGGCAATTGAATTTCACCCCAGAACAAAATCTATCCTTTGCCGAACACTATTAAACCTTGCCAGCCACTGCTGGTACACCAGATTTACGGTACTGCTATTTTGGCAATTGAATTTCACCCCAGAAAAAAATATATCCTTTGCCGCACACTATTAAACTTGTTCAGTCACAGCTAGAACACCAGATTTACGGTATTTCTATTTTTGAAACTGAATTTCACCGCAGAAAATAATATATCCTATGACGGACACTATTAAAAGGATTCTGTCACTAGGTTTGACCGCTGTCAGCTAAACATATGCTGACGCCAGGGTCTCATCAGGATTCCTAATGTGGGCTCATCAATGCGATCAGTAGCTTTATTTTGGCAAAAAACAGGTTTTACTAACCTGTCAATCAAAGAAATAAGGAGCCCAAGGGAAGGTCCAGGGATGCAGGGTGCCCGTCCGCACTCATCGCTGTTCGTGCCCAGCGCCGCCTCCAAATCTTCTGTGCTGCCTCTCCCTCCCCCTCCCTCCTCCTGCTGCAAGATCTGGCGCATGCGCACAGGGCGCATGCGCACTTCGCTTGAAGAAGCCGATCCAAGAAGTCCACGCGTGCGCACAGGGCTCATCCTGATGCGCACGTGCGGACTACTTGGATCGGCTTCTTCAAGCGAAGTGCGCATGCGCCCTGTACGTATGCACCCCTTGCGCACGCACCAGATCTTGCAGCAGGAGGAGGGAGAGGCAGCACAGAAGAGTAGGAGGCGGCGCTGGGCACGAACAGCGATGGGTGCAGACGGGCACCCTGCATCCCTGGACCTCCCCTTGGGCATCTTATTTCTTTGATTGACAGGTTAGTAAAACCTGTTTTTTGCCAAAATAAAGCTAATGTGTAAAGCTTGATGAGCCCATATTAGGAATCCTGATGAGACCCTGAGCGTCAGCATATGTTTAGCTGACAGGGGTCAAACCTGGTGACAGAATCCCTTTAAACTTGTCCAGTCACAGCTGGAATACCAGATTTACTGCATTTCTATTTTGCAACAGAATTTCACCACAGAAAGTAATATATCCTACGACAGACACCATGAAACTTGTCCAGTCACAGCTTGAACACCAGATTTACAGTATTGCTATTAGAGATGGCCCGAACTATCCGCCGGCGAACATAGGTTGTTCGCATTCGCCGCAGCGGGCGAACACATGCGATGTTCGGTCCGCCCCCTATACATCATCATTGAGCAAACTTTGACCCTGTACCTCACAGTCAGCAGACACATTCCAGCCAATCAGCAGCATACCCTCCCTCCCAGACCCTCCCATCTCCTGAACAGCATCCATTTTAGATTCATTTGGAATTTGCAGTCTTAGTGAGAGGAGGGACCGTGTAGCTGCTACTGATTTAATTGGGAAATCGATAGCTAGGCTAGTGTATTCAGTGTCCACTCCAGTCCTGAAAGCTCGTCTGATCTCTGCTGTAAGGACAGTGTCCTGACAACACCCCAAAAAGCCCTTTTTAGGGCTGCAACATTAGTCACCTTTTTTTTTTTTCTCCATATATATATATTGCAGTTGCCAGGCCTGCCCGTGTGTGAGGAGCTGCAGGCCCACAGACTGTAGTGTGCCCACTGCCAGTGCCCACCCCTGTCATTCCATGTGGCACAGGACTTTGCATAAAAAAAAGGCATTTCATTTTTACACTTTAGTGTAATTTCAGTTGCTTGCCTGCTAGTGTGTGTCAGGCCGACTTCCACTGACTGTAGTGTGCCCACTGCCAGTGCCCACCACTGATACCGGGTGGCACAGTAGCTTGCCGATAAATAAGGCATTTAATTTTTAGACAGTAGTCTAAATTCAGTTGCTTGCCTGCTGCCAGTGTGTGTCAGGCCCACTTCCACTGACTGTAGTGTGCCCATTGCCAGTGACCACCACTGATACCGGGTGGCACAGTAGCTTTCCGATAAATAAGGCATTTGATTTTTAGACAGTAGTCTAAGTTCAGTTGCTTGCCTGCCGCCAGTGTGTGTCAGGCCCACTTCCACAGACTGTAGTGTGCCCACTGCCAGTGCCAACCACTGATACCGGGTGGCACAGTAGCTTGCCGATAAATAAAGCATTTCATTTTTAGACAGTAGTCTAAATTCCGTTGCTAGCCTGCTGCCAGTGTGTGTCAGGCCCACTTCCACAGACTGTAGTGTGCCCACTGCCAGTGCCAACCACTGATACCGGGTGGCACAGTAGCTTGCCGATAAATAAGGCATTTAATTTTTAGACAGTAGTCTAAATTCAATTACTTGCCTGCTGTCAGTGTGTGTCAGGCCCACTTCCACTGACTGTAGTGTGCCCACTGCCAGTGACCACCACTGATACCGGGTGGCACAGTAGCTTGCCGATAAATAAGGCATTTGATTTTTAGACAGTAGTCTAAGTTCAGTTGCTTGCCTGCCGCCAATGTGTGTCAGGCCCACTTTCACAGACTGTAGTGTGCCCACTGCCAGTGCCAACCACTGATACCGGGTGGCACAGTAGCTTGCCGATAAATAAAGCATTTAATTTTTAGACAGTAGTCTAAATTCCGTTGCTAGCCTGCTGCCAGTGTGTGTCAGGCCCACTTCCACTGACTGTAGTGTGCCCACTGCCAGTGCCAACCACTGATACCGGGTGGCACAGTAGCTTGCCGATAAATAAAGCATTTCATTTTTAGACAGTAGTCTAATTTCAGTTGCTTGCCTGCTGCCAGTGTGTGTCAGCCCCACTTTCACAGACTGTAGTGTGCCCACTGCCAGTGCCAACCACTGATACCGGGTGGCACAGTAGCTTGCCGATAAATAAAGCATTTTATTTTTAGACCGTAGTCTAAATTCAGTTGCTTGCCTGCTGCCAGTGTGTGTCAGGCCCACTTCCACAGACTGTAGTGTGCCGACTGCCAGTGCCCACCACTCATACCGGGTGGCACAGTACCTAGCACGCGTTGTACCACTTACCTTAAAAAAAATGACAGGCAGAGGCAGGCCACCCCGCATGGGCCGTCGTGGTCGTGGTGCTGTGATTTCCACTGTCCCTGGAACAATGCCTAATGTTCAGAGGCCAAGTACCCTGAACCCGAAAAATTCTGAGGACATAGTTGACTGGCTTAGACAGGACACCCAATCTTCAACAGCTTCCGCTAAGAACCTTGACGCACCATCCTCCTCCAGCTCAGCTTCGGTCACCTGCTCTCAAGTTACCACGCTCCCGCCCGCCGCCACCACCACCACTACCACCACAGCCACCACAGCCGCTTCACTCGATCCGTCAGAGGAGTTATTTACACATCAGTTGGATGCAATTAGTAATGCGCAACCATTATTGCCAGATGATGTAGATTACAGGGATATGTCTCAGTCAGGCAGGATTACACACATGGACGTACAGTGTGATGATGATGATGATGATGTTGTACCCACTGCTGCTTACTTTGCTGAGGTGTCAGATACAAGTGAAGCGGTTGATGATGACGATGTGTCCACGAATGTCACGTGGGTGCCTGCTCGAAGAGAAGAAGAGGGGGAAAGTTCAGAAGGGGAGACAGAGAGAAGGAGGAGACGAGTTGGAAGCAGGGGGAGGTCGTCGCAAGGAGTTAGTGGCACAGTCAGACAGCATGTATCGGCACCCGGGGTCAGCCAGACAGCACGCCAGTCAACGTATGCTGTTGCCACCACCAGAATGCCTTCATTGCAAAGCTCAGCAGTGTGGCATTTTTTTTGTGTATCTGCCTCTGATAACAGCAATGCCATTTGCAACCTGTGCCAAAAGAAACTGAGTCGTGGGAAGTCTAACACCCACCTCGGTACAACTGCTTTGCGAAGGCACATGATCTCACATCACAAAAGCCTATGGGATCAACACATGAATACAAGCAGCACACAAACTCAAAGCCACCATGCTCCTCCTGGTCCAGCATCTTCAGCCACGTCAACCACTGCTGTCCTCCCTGCCCCCTCTCAACCAACCGCCACACTGCCTCTAACCTTCAGCAGTTCCTGCTCATCTGCCCACAGTCAGGTGTCTGTCAAGGACATGTTTGAGCGTAAGAAGCCAATGTCACAGAATCACCCCCTTGCCCGGCGACTGACAGCTGGCTTGCAGCTCAACCAGCTGGTGGAGTCTGAGGCCTTCAAAAAATTTGTCGCTATTGGGACACCACAGTGGAAAGTACCCGGACAAAAATTTTTTTCAAAAAAGGCAATCCCAAACCTCTACAATGTCATTGAAAAGGAAGTCATGGCATCTCTGGCATACAGTGTTGGGGCAAGGGTCCATCTGACCACTGATACCTGGTCTGCAAAGCACGGTCAGGGCAGGTATATCACGTATACTGCGCATTGGGTCAACCTGCTGACGGCTGACAAGCATGGAATGCGTGGCTCCGCAGCGGAGTTGGTGACACCACCACGACTTGCAGGCAGACCTACTGCCACCTCCTCTACTCCTACTCCATCCTCTTCGATATCCTCCTCAGCTGAGTCCTCTTCTGCTGCGGCGTCTAGCTGCACATCAACTGAATCCCCCCAGCTCCCTAGGGGCTATTCCACATCCCGGATACGACAGTGTCACGCTGTCTTGGGGTTGACTTGCCTGAAAGCAGAGAGCCACACAGGACCAGCACTCCTGTCCACCCTGAACGCACAGATGGATCAGTGGCTGACCCCACACCAACTGGAGATCGGCAAAGTGGTGTGTGACAATGGAACAAATTTGTTGTCGGCATTGAATTTGGGCAAGTTGTCACATGTGCCATGCATGGCACATGTGTTGAATCTCATTGTACAACGCTTTGTGTCTAAGTACCCAGGCTTACAGGATGTCCTCAAGCAGGCCAGGAAGGTGTGTGCGCCAGTTAGGCGCTTGATTTGCGACAGCCCTACACGTTGGAATTCAACACTCCTAATGTCCGACCGCCTGCTCCAACAAGAAAAAGCTGTCAACAAGTATTTGTATGACCGGGGTGCTAGGACAGCCTCTGCGGAGCTGGGAATTTTTTTGCCACGTTACTGGACGCTCATGCGCAATGCCTGTAGGCTCATGCGTCCTTTTGAGGAGGTGACAAACCTAGTCAGTCGCACCGAAGGCACCATCAGCGACCTCATCCCATTTGTTTTCTTCCTGGAGCGTGCCCTGCGAAGACTGCTGGACAAGGCTGTAGATGAGCGTGAAGAGGAAGAGTTGTGGTCACCATCACCACCAGAAACAGCCTTGTCATCATCGCTTGCCGGACCTGCAGCAACGCTGGAAGAGGAGTATGAGGAAGAGGAGTCAGAGGAGGAATGTGGCAGCTTTGAGGAGGAGGAAGACCAACCACAGCAGGCACCCCAGGTTGTTGTCAACTATCTGGGACCCATGGTCTTGTACGTGGCTGGAGGGGAAGAACAGACCATCAATGACATCAGTGAGGACGAGGAACGGGAAATGAGTAGCTCTGCATCCAACCTTGTTCAAATGGGGTATTTCATGCTGTCATGTCTGTTGAGGGACCCTGGTATAAAAAAGATGAAGGAGAACGACCTGTACTGGGTGGCCACGCTACTAGACACCCGGTATAAGCAGAAAGTGGCAGAAATGTTACCAAATTACCGAAAGTCGGAAAGGATGCAGCAGTTCAAAACCAAACTAAAAAATATACTTTACACAGCTTATAAGGGGGATGTCATAGCACAACGGGAATCTAACAGGGGAAGAGGTGAGTGTAATCCTCCTCCTACCACGGCGGCAAGGACTGGACGATTTACAGATGTGTTGTTGATCGCCACAGCCCTTCGGGATCCAGCCTTAGAGAACGACTCGACCGACAGGTAGCAGACTACCTCGCCATAACAGCAGATATTGACACTCTTCAGTACTGGGTGTGCAGGCTTGACCAGTGGCCTGAGCTATCCCAGTTTGCGATAGAACTTCTGGCCTGCCCTGCTTCAAGTGTCCTGTCAGAAAGGACCTTCAGTGCAGCAGGAGGCATTGTCACTGACAAGAGAAGTCACCTCGGTCAAAAAAGTGTTGATTACCTCACCTTCATAAAGATGAATGAGGCATGGATCCCGAAGGGACTGACAGTGGGGGATACGTTTGACTAACAAAAGGCCTGATTACATGCCTTTGCCTCAAAATGGTCCCCACACTGCTGTATTTAATGTCTGCATACCGGATGACTTTCGTGAATTCTCCACCACCAACTAGGGTTCAAGCCTCAATGTTTTAGTCACTTTTCTGCCTGGAAAACATCAATTTTTCCGGCCGCTGCTACAATAGCGGCTACAACAATGCCATTATTTTTCAGGCATGTGTACATGCCTAATTTTTATATCCTATGGTGCAGCACTGTTGCTGCAAAAACAAAACAAAAAAAAAAAGGCACATACAAGTGTCAATTCCCCTTCGTGATCGTTACCTTGTTGTGGTGAAGGGGTTTGCGTATCACAATGAAGCAATCATCACCTCTATGAGTGTGTTGGCAATGTTGCCACACCCCAGATGATAAGGCCGTTGCTTCATTATGGTCAGACCAAAAGCGTTTGGATGGCTGGATAATATTTCATAGAAAAAACATTAATTTACCTTTTTTTTTTTATGTTGTATGGGTTTTTAATACATAAAATCAAAAATCATAATAAAGTCTTTTAATGGTTTATTAGAAATAATGCAGACAATTAAAAAAATCCCCATCAATTCCAATACAAAGCAAGTACAGAGCTCAGAACTAAATTATTTCATGATGTCGTAATGGTTCGTTAATTCAACAATGTTTAATCAATTCGACACACGTCCCCGGATAGGGTCCGTAACAGGGATTAAACTGTTAGGAATAGTACTAGTTAAGACACCACTCATATCGGGTGTCACAGCACATTGCTCTGTGCACGCTCAGTGCCCCAATTTGGGAGTAAGAGGACCGACCAAGCTGCTTTTTCTATCTCCCGGTTCCTGAAATCAATTCAGTTTGGTGTATGAGAGTTTGGTCTGTCACTGTGAAGGCAGTCGAAGGTACCCGGCCTAAAAAATTTTTCACAAAAGGAAATCCCTGATATGGGATGTAACAGGGATTAAACTGACCGCAGTGACCGTGGATTAAAACAGAGTGGAGGGAGCCAGCGTTTTTTTAACCATCTCCCCATTTGAAAAATCAATTCAATAAATGGACCCCAGATTGGGGATGTTAGAGGGATTAAACTGTTGAGAATAGTACTAAAGAAAATACCACTCATATCGGGTGTGACAGTAAATTGCACGGCGCAGACGCAGTGACCGTGGATAAAAACAAAGGGGGAGGGAGCCAGCCTTTTTTTAACCATCTCCCGTTCGAAAAATCAATTCAATTCACCTTTCGGGGACCCTTGGTGTTGTACGTGGCTGGGTGGAGGAAGAACCCTTCAATTACATCACTGGGACATGGCTAGCTTGGTATCCAACCTTGTGCAAATGGGGAGTTTGCGGTTGTGCAAATGGACTGTTTGCGGTTGTTTGCGGTGCATTAAAAAGGGAGTTTGGTCTGTCAATGTCTGTGAAGCGGGCGTAACCCTTACACTACCTGATCGATACAACATCTTACCTGATCGTATACACAAACTGGATGTTTTAAAGCATGTTATTCCAAACAATTTAGGAATGTTAGTTGATTTATTCCCTTTATGGATTAAAACCCGACTCTGTGTCCACTACGTAATTTTCCATGGGAGTTTTGCCATGGATCCCCCTACGGCATGCCACAGTCCAGGTGTTAGTCCTCTTGAAACAACTTTTCCATCACTATTGTGGCCATAAAGAGTCCCTGTGGGTTTTAAATTTCGCCTGCCTATTGAAGTCTATAGCGGTTCGCCCGGTTCGCCCATTCGCGAACATTTGCGGAAGTTCGCGTTCGCCGTTCGTGAACGGAAAACTTTATGTTCGCAACATCACTATTTGCTATTTTGGCAATTGAATTTCACCCCAGAAAATTATCTATCCTTTGCCGGACACTATTAAACTTGGCCAGCCACTGCTGGGACACCTGATTTACGGTATTGCTATTTTTGCTATTAAATTTCACCCCAGAACAAAATATATCCTTTGCCGGACACTATTAAACTTTGCCCGCCACTGCTGGCAAACCAGATTTAGGGGATTGCTATTTTGGCAATTGAATTTCACCACAGAAAAAAATCTATCCTTTGCCAGACAGCAGACAGTATTACACTTGGCTAGCCACAGCTGGAACACCAGATTTAGGGGATTGTCATTTTGGCAATTGAATTTAACCCCTTAATAAAATATAGAAATTTCTATCCTGAGTTTCTAGGGGTGACAATAAGCACATCCAAGCCCCTGATGTAGGATATAGCAAAAAAAAAAAACAACTAGTATTGATGGTTTGATGGACTTGGTGGCAGCTTGTGCCTGTGCACCACAAGACACAAAATGGCCGCTGATCAAAGTGACAGAAAAACGCTCTGTGCAGCCTAAAAACCAGTGAGCAATTAACTAGCAGAAGTTGAATGATTCACAGCTGTAGATCGATCACTTCATTAGGTGTTTTTGCTGACTTTTCCCTGCCTAATCTCGCCCCCACAGAAGCTGCGTCCTCTCCTTACACTAATCAGAGCAGAGTGACGTGCGGCGCTACGTGACTCCAGCTTAAATAGAGGCTGGGTCACATGCTGCACTTGGCCAATCACAGCCATGCCATTAGTAGGCATGGCTGGGATGGCTTCTTGGGGCAAGAAGTAAAACGCTAGCTGATTGGCTGCTGTGCAGCCCTTCAGAAAGCAGGAAGAAATCGGCGAACAACAGACCCAAACCCGAACTTTTTTGAAAATGTTCGGGTCCGGGTCCCGAACACCCCAAAATTCGGTACGAACCCGAACTATCCAGTTCGGGTTCTTTCATCCCTACTTAGGGAGAATAAAAACCTTATAGAGGGAGACAGGATCCCTTTTACAAAAAACAGCTGTAATTAATCTGTTGGTTCAACCCCTCCGGTGTAACTATACGTTACAAAAAAATCCGGCGTGTTTCCCTTTGCAAAAGGATCCTATCCCAGTCTCCACCCCGTTTGGGGGGGATTTACCACTTCAATGGCCGTGACTTTCAATACCTTCGGGTCACCTTGATGATGTTCAATTACGTTTCAAGCCACAGCCGTGTCTCGTCGATTCTCAATGTCTCCCAAGTGTTCCCCACACGTCGCCGCAACTCACGTTTTGTCTTGCCAATGTATTCTTTAGCACATACACATGTGATTTTATATATGACCCCGGAGGTCCGGCACGATATAAAATCTCTGATATCAAATGTGCATTGCAAGTGAGTGCTGAAGAAAGTTTTGCCTGTGGACATACTGCCACAGGCTACACAGCCACTGCATCTAAAACAACCCCTGGGCCTACTGCTCAGCCAGGTGTCTGATGTAGCCAGTGGTGTATGTATATACAGTATATATACATATATGTTATTACTTCAGCAATACTCATTGTGTGGTAGCAATCTACCTGTGTATATTAAGTTAAATTCAACATCAAGCCTCTATCTATATTCATTTTCCACACAGTCACAATTAAGACTGTGCTCAAAGGCTGTCACGACCCATGGTGTAGTCGTGACTCAGTGTCGTGGCATGCGGTTGCCAGCGGCTATGTTCTGGTTGCCGCAGGTGTGGGCTGATACCTGGACGCCCCACGTGCGGTTCCCGCTGGCAACATGTGTGTCACGACCCATGGTTTCGGTCGTGACTCTGTTGTGTCACATGCGGTTGCCAGCGGCGAGGTTTGCCGCATGTGAATGCTGTTACGTGGTGGCCTCATGTGCGGTTGCCGCTGTCAACCTGGTTGGTTATGCATGCGTGTCTGGTTTCCCCTTTGTGTTGTTGGTGGTGTAGCGGACTTGGCTTGGTGCTGGGTGGCTCGTTGTCGGCATGTGCCTTTGCTTTGGCAACGTGTGTTTGTGTGCTCTTCCCCCGTTTGGTGTGCACGGGGTTAAGGTGTGTTATGGTGTGGGCCCCCGGACATTGTATGGTGGGGGGTTTCCCCCACTCCCCACCACGACAAAGGCAAGTCGAAGTCAATAACAATAATAGCAATCCACATGCACACAGGAAGCACAGCTAGGGAGTCTGAAGGTATCAGTACAGAGAAACAGAGCATTGCATCCTGTTGATAAAGACACTGTCACATCAACAGGGGTTGTGGTTTCGTAGTGCTTCTCTCCCAGGGTGGTCACACTGCGAAGCTGGACATTAGAGATATGCGAATTTCTCAAAAATTAGATTTGGCCGATTCGTCAAATTTTCCAAATAAATACAGTTGGATCCAAATTTATTTGTTGTGAACTGCGTTAAAAAACTGCTATTTCCTGGCTGCAGAGAGCCTTTATAGTGGTTTAAAAACCTGTGCCTTGCAGTAACACGCATAGGGAGTCTGCTGTGGTAGTGAAACAATACTGTGAGTCAGAATGACATGTATATGACAGGCGTCACTCGAATCACTGCACACTTTCCTTATTTGTGCAGTTACGAGGCGGAAATTGACCAAATAACTCGTGTGAACTCAGCCTTACAGGTCAATGTTAGCCCCAGGTATAAAGAACTGTGCCGAGGCCCAAGATCCTACCGCTGAAAGAACGCACTCCTTTTACACCAATTCACTGATTCCACATAGATTTCTACATAACCTGTTCTATTACCTATTGGGGACAAAGGACGAACGTCCTGATGCCCTGGTTCTTTTCTTAATTCCTTTATTTTTTTTTCCATAAATTACAAATACTAGATATTTCCAATAATATCAGAATTTTTTTTTTTTTTAACATATCAAAATTAATATCACATTTTATTTTCAATTCAAAACATTAATCATTTACCCCTTATTTCCAGTCCCGACCCTCTCCCCCCCCCCCTATGGCTGTCTCGATGCAATTAAATTGAGAGTCAAAATCTCAAACAAGGATCCTATTCATTCCTTCTTTATCTTGAACAGAATTTTTCAAAATTCCATACTCTATCCAAGAGGGCTCTCCACTTTTTGATGTTCGGTGGTCTGTGCGCCCCCCATTCCCTTGCTATAATAACCCTAGCTATCATCAAACCCTTTTCCCATTTATCAAGCATTTTTATCCCTCTCTCTCAAGAGGAGAAGACCCAGTTCAGCTGCGGAAATCTTCATTGGGAAAACCTCCCCCGTCTCTCTCTCAAGTTCTTTGAATACTTGCGACCAGAATAACTGTATATAAGGACAGCACCATATCAGATGGACAAAATCAGCATCCACCATTTCACATTTCCAGCATTTAGAATCCTTTGTTCTATACATCCTACTAATAACCACTGGGGTTAAATAAATCCGATGAAGGATATTAAACTGAATCAATCGAAAATTACTAGATATTGTGACACTTTTTACTCTTTTATAAATACTCCCCCAATCTAAAATATCGCCACTACACTCTTGTGCCACTTACTTTCACTTTTAAATTTAGTAGTGATTGCTAATCCCTTTTTAATTCTCTTGTATATCTGTGCAATAGATACCCTAGTACCACAACTATTATAACACAATTCTGCCAATTCCAAGTCTTCTATAGTCAGATTATGTTTATTTTCCATAGATATAAATGCACGCTTAAAACTAAAATATCTATATTGAGTAAGAGAGTCTACTCCACTATCACCCAACAATTCCTGTAAGGACTTAAAGCTCACATTAACAAGTATATGTGAAACAAATCTAATACCTCTTTTGTCCCAAAAAACATGATCCTCCAATTTTTGAAACTCCCTAAAGTTGACATTTCCCCAAATAGGAGTAAACCATAACATAAATTTAACCCCCACATTTTTTTTATATTAACCCAAATTAACTGCTTGCCGACCGCCTAACGCACGGATGCGTCCAGGCGGCGGCAAGTTTGTTCCTCCTGGACGCATCCGCGCGTCATCTCGCGAGACGCGAGATTTGCTGTGAACGTGCGCGCACGCGCGTTCACAGTGGCGCGCGTCTCGGCAGTTATACTGCAGCCTGCCAGCGATGATCCATCGCTGGCAGGCTGTAGATGCTAAATAAAAAGCATCAAACATGTATATCAGACGCTGTTTTGTTAACAGCGTCTGATATACCTGCTACCTGGTCCTCTGGTGGTCCCATTTGCTGGGATCGACCACCAGAGGACCAGGTAGCTATGTAAAAACACTACACTAACCCCTCCCCCACCCACCCTCACCTATTAACCCCTTGTTAACCCCTTGATCACCCCATCTAGACCCCCTGATCACCCCCCTGTCATTGATCACACCCCTTGTAAGGCTCCATTCAGACGTCCATATGTATTTTGCGGATCCGTGGATTCACGGAACCGCGGATCTGATCCGCAGATCCACAGATCCGCGGATCTGCAGATCCTCAAAACACGGACACCGGCAATGTGCTTTCCACATTTTGCAGATCCGCACATTGCCAGAACTATATAGAACATGCTTTTTCTTGTCCGCAATTGCGGACAAGAATAGGACATGTTCTATATTTTTGCGGAACGGAAGTGCAGACCCGGAAGCGCGGATCCGTAATTCCGGATCCGAGCAGGACAAAGTCTGTCCCCATAGAAATGAATGGGTCGGCAATTCCGTTCTCCCCCAGCCCTCCGCCCAGCCCACAGCACCGCAGTCACTGATTTTGGCAGAGATTTTTTCATCCATATTGATCAATGCGAATGAAAAAATCTGTGGCGTTCATTTTTTTCAGCCCAGAGGCTGAACGGAAAAAAAAAATCTCATTACCCATATGCTCAATATAAGGAGAATCGCAGAAACTCCTAATGCTGGCCATACGTGTAATGATTGCGGAGACCCCTAAAATGCCAGGGCAGTACAAACACCTCACATGTGACCCCATTTTAGAAAGAAGACACCCCAAGGTATTCCGTGAGGGGTATGGTGAGTTCATGCAAAACCCAATTGTCACAAGTTAGTGGAATATGAGACTTTGTAAAAAAAAACAAAAAATCAATTTCCGCTAACTTGTGCCAAAATTTTTTTTTTCTGTGAACTCGCCATGCCCCTCACAGAGTACCTTGGGGTGTCTTCTTTCCACAATGGGGTCACATGTGGGGTATTTATACTGCCCTGACATTTTAGGGGTCCTAAAGCGTGAGAATCCAAATGCGTAAAAATGCCCTGTGAAATCCTAAAGGTACTCATTGGAATTAGGGCCCCTTTGCGCATCTTGGCTGCAAAAAAGTGTCACACATGTGGTATCGCCGAACTCAGGAGAAGTAGGGCAATGTGTTTTGGGGTGTATTTTTATTTATACCCATACTTTGTGTGAGAAATATCGCTGTAAACCACAACTTTTTAAATTTTTTTATTCAAAGTTGTCAATTTACAGAGATATTTCTCTTACCCAGCACCACTTTTTTGCAGCCAAGATGCACAAAAAGGGGCCCAAATTCCAATGAGTACCTTTTAGGAGGGCATTTTTACGCTTTTTTCTTCTCACACTTTAGGGCCCCTAAAATGCCAGGGCAGTATAAATACCCCACATGTGACCCCATTTTGGAAAGAAGACACCCCAAGGTATTCGCTGAGGGGCATAGTGAGTCCATGAAAAATTAAACTTTTTGTCAAAAGTTAGCGGAAAGGGAGACTTTGTGAGAACAAACAATAAAAAATCAATTTCCACTAACTTGTGGCAAAAAAATTTTTTTCTATGAACTCGCCATGCCCCTCATGGAATACTTTGGGCGCCTTTCCAAAATGGGGTCACATGTGGAGTATTTATACTGCCCTGGCATTTAGGGGCCCTAAAGCTGTGAGAAGAAAATGCGTAAAAATGCCCTCCTGAAAAGGTACTCATTGGATTTAGGTCTCTTTATGCATCTTGGCTGCAAAAGTAGCACAATGTGGTATTGCCAGTACTCAGGAGAAGTAGGGCAATGTGTTTTGGGGTGTATTTTTACATATACCCATGCTGGGTGAGAGAAATATCTCTGTAAATTGACAACTTTGAATAAACAAATTTAAAAAGTTGTCGTTTACAGAGATATTTCTCACACAAAGTAAGGGTATATATAAAAATATACCCCAAAACTCATTGCCCTACTTCTCCTGAGTACGTCGATACCACAGTGACACTTTTTTGCAGCCAAGATGCGCAAAGGGGCCCTAAAACCAATGAGTACCTTTAGGATTTCACAGGGCATATTTACGCATTTGGATTCTCACGCTTTAGGGCCCCTAAAATGCCAGGGCAGTATAAATACCCCATATGTGACCCCATTTTGGAAAGAAGACACCCCAAGGTATTCTGTGAGGGGCATGGCGAGTTCACAGAATTTTTTTTTTTTGGCACAAGTTAGCGGAAATTGAAATTGATATTTAATTTTTTTTAATTTTGTTTTTTACAAAGTCTCATATTCCACTAACTTGTGACAAAAATAAAATTTTTACATGGACCACCATACCCTCACGGAATACCTTGGGGTGTCTTCTTCTAAAATGGGGTCACATGTGGGGTATTTATACTGTCCTGGCATTTTAGGGGCCCCTAAAGCGTGAGAAGAAGTCTGGAATCCAAATGCGTAAAAATGCCCTGTGAAATCCTAAGGTACTCATATAGGGCTCCTTTGAGCGCACTCAGGCTGCGTAACACACATGGTGGTCGCCATACTCAGGAGAGTAGGGCATATAGTTTTGGGTGTATTTTTATATATACCATACTTTGTGTGAAAATATCTCTGCAAACGACAACTTTAAAAAAAATTTTATACAAAGTTGTCAGTTTACAGAGATATTTCTCTCACCCAACATGGGTATATGTAAAAATACACCCCAAAACACATTGCCCTACTTCTCCTGAGTACGGCGATACCACATGTGTGCCACTTTTTTTCAGCCTAAGTGCGCAAAGGGGCCCAAATTCCATCGAGTACCTTTAGCTTTTACATGGCTGTTCACAATTTAGCCCCGCCCAAAATTCCATAACAGTAAACACACCCCACAAATGACCCCATTTTGGAAAGTAGACACCCCAAGGTAATCACTGAGGGGCATAGTGAGTCCGTCTGAGATTTTTATTTTTTTTGCCAGAAGTTAGCAGAAATGGAAACTTTATTTATTTATTTATTTTCCTCAGAAAGTGTCATTTTCCGCTAACTTGTGAAAAAAAATGAGATGATTCATGAACTCACCATGCCCCTCCGCGAATACTTTGGGGTGTCTTATATCTAAAATGGTGTGATTTGGGGGGTATTTATACTATCCTGACATTCTAGCACCTGAAGAAACATGACAGGTGCTCAGAAAGTCAGAGCTGCTTCAAAATGCGGAAATTCACTTTTTTGCACCATAGTTTGTAAACGCTATAACTTTTACCCAAACCAATAAATATACACTTATTGGATTTTTTTTTATCAAAGACATGTAGAACAATAGATTTAGAGAAAAATTTATATAGAAATGTAGTTTTTAAAAAAAAAAATTGCAACAGAAAGTGAAAAATGTCATTTTTTGCAAAAATGTCGTTAAATTTTTATTAATAGCAAAAAAAGTAAAAATGTCAGCAACAATGAAATACCACCAAATGAAAGCTCTATTAGTGAGAAGAAAAGGAGGTAAAATTCATTTGGGTGGTAAGTTGCATGACGGAGCAATAAATGGTGAAAGTAGTGTAGTGCAGAATTGTAAAAAGTGGCCTGGTCATTAAGGGTGTTTAAGCTAGGGGGGCTGAAGTGGTTAAGTGCATCATGTGACGAATTGGACAGTAAATACTCTTCATCTTCATAAGAAAGCTGAAAATGTTATATTGGAGGCCTGCAAATTCACCCACCAGATAATGGTGCAGCCCACACTCCCCTGATATTAACCATTGTAACTGAGCCGCAAAGTAATACCCACGGAAAAAAGGGACTGACAGACCACCATCCTCATCATTTAACCACAAATACCTCTGTTTCGACTTAATCCTTTTCCAACCCGAATGAGGTCATTCAACAATCTTTCCAGTACGTTAAAAAAATGGTCCCCAATCCACACAGGGCAGGATGAAACCACATATAATATCTGAGGGAGAAGAATAATTTTACAAAGTGCAATTCTATCCGCCTGTCTTATCGGAAGTTTTTGCCAAACACCTATTTTACTTTTAACCCTATCTAATAGTGGGGATACGTTTAAAGCTATAAATTCCTTAATGTCCGAACTTAATTGAATTCCGAGGTATTCAAATGACTCCGAGATTTTCAATACTCTAACTTTTGTGGAATTTTGGTTAATTTCCTCTCCTATAGGGAGTAGTACCGATTTTGCCCAGTTAATCTTGAACCCTGATATCCATCCAAATTTGTTTATTATCTGCATTACATAAGGTAAAGTGGATGCCCTGGTACTTAAGGACACAGGACTTACTAGTATGTCCTGAGTATTTACGACAACCGCCGCGCAGCGCGCAGTAATCCGAACAGGGTGCCTGCCGAAATTATCCTGCAGGCACTCTGTGACAATGCCAAGACCCTCCGTATCGACGATCGCAGCAAACCGCAGGTCAGAATCTGATTGGCTGCACGGGCGGGCGGGGGTTAACTCTCCCCTGCTCTCCTCTCCTCCTCCATTTGGTATCCGGAAACGAGGAAGGAAGTAGCCTGCATGTCGATCTCCAGAGCACAGCACCCCAACACCCCCATCTGTGTCCAGCACCCCCCTTTTGTTCCTCCACAGTGCCATCTGGCACTAACAGGTACGTTAGGGACAGGTTAGGTTAGCCAGAGATACTCAGGGAAAGTTTAGTGTTGAAAAAAATAATAATTTTGCCCCTGTTGCATTACCCTGATCGGGTGTCTGGGGTCCATAGCACAGCTGTATGACCCTAGACCCCCCAGGGGTGCTGAAGCTTGCCCCCCTAACCACCCCCCCCCCACACACAAACTTTTTTTGGGCGCAAGCATTTTTATTTTCTACTTTGCGTACGCGGCCTGTGGCCGGCACTCTTTAGCATCCGGCCACTGTTAGCGCATCGCCCACTTCACCGCTGATCAGCTTCGGACCGCTGATCAGCGAGTTTGAACCTTTTTTTTTTTGTTATTTTGCATTTCTTTTTCTGTTAGGTTTAGGGAAAAGTCTGTGAACATCTGTGCCCCCACACACACGCACACTAAATAAAGTTTTCCACACACACACACACACTCCCCTATGGCCCACCAGACGTTCTCAGCCGAGGATGCATACGCCAAGCTTGCCTCCGACTCCGAGAGCCCCAGTGAGGATGAGGATGACCCCACTTTCCTCTTGTCATCTGCGTCCTCCTCATCATCTAGCGATGATGATGAGCCTCCAAGGAGGAGGAGACGCCACCAGGCAGAGCAGGGGGACCGCCATTCAAGTGACCCTGTGGCCTACACTAGTACGAGCAGCTCTGGGGCTCATACTAGTTTTCCGGCCCACCAGATAAGTTCACCTGAGCCCCCTACCAGTGAACTTACATGGTGTACCCCAGAGAATTTTGAGCCCGTGATTCCTGATTTTGTTGGCCAACCAGGAATCCAGATTCCCACAGTGGGCTTCACTGAATACGACTATTTTAGTCTTTGTGAATCTGATGGTGGAGCAAACAAACTTGTACGCCCAACAGTTCATTGCTCTACACCCGGGCTCCTTTTTGGCTAGGGCCAGTGGCTGGTCAGTGCAGCCGAGATGAGGGCGTTTTGGGGCCTCATGCTGCACATGGGCCTAGTCAAAATACCCAGTGTCAGGCAGTACTCGAATGAGGACGTCCTCTACCAGACCCCACTCTACTGTATGGTCATGAAACGCTCCCGGTTTGAGGCCATCCGGAAATGCCTGCATTATGGAGCAAACTTTTTGGAGGCCTATGTACCTGGAATGGAGGTCACGGTTAATGTGTCTCTCATTGCTTTCAAGGGTAAACTCATTTTCTGCCAGTATGTTCACTGAAAGCGGGCGAGGTATGGCGTGAAGCTGTACAAACTTTGTGAGAGTACCTCAGGGTACAATTACAAGTTTTGTGTGTACGAGGGGCGAGATTCCCGTATTCAACCCCCAGAATGTCCCCCCACTCTGGGTGTTAGTGGGAAACTTGTGTGGGACCTTATGAACCCATTGCTAGATAAGGGTTACCACCTGTACGTGGATAACTTTTATACCAGTATTCCCTTGTTCCAGTCCTTCGCCGCCAGATCCACGTCCGCTTGTGGGACCGTGTCGAAAAATCACCGGGAATAAGCAGGCCGGAGTACCTCGGGAACTGTAGGCACCCGGATCGTCCTTGGCCAACACTTTCTAGGTGTGGTCCCCCATACTGGAAAGAAGGGACGGACCCAAAAAAAGTACCATACTTCCATGGAGTACTAAATTTATAATCACCTTCCCCAATTTTAATTCCATTTAGCCACTGACAATCAATAAAAAAACTATGGTTCTCAGAATTGAGACACCAAAAATGATTTTATGTTTTTCAAAAATGATATTTTGTAAAGCAAAAATAAATAAAAAAGTAGACAAATTAGATATTGCCGCGTCTGTAAGAATCTTCTTTATAAAAATACCCCATTACCTAACCCCTCAGATTAACATGGTCAAAAAAAAAAAGGTGCAAAAAAAGGTATTTTTTTGTCACCTTACATCACAAAAAGTGTAATGGCAAGCGATCAAAAAGTCATATGCCCCCAGAAATAATGCCAATAAAATCATCCTCTCATCCTGCAACAAATGAGCTCCTACCTAAGACAATCGGCTAAAAAAAAAAAAAAACTTTCTCAGACTATGGAGTGTTTTTTTTTTGTTTAAAAAAGGATAATATATTGTAAAACCTAAATACATTTTAAAAAGTAGACATATTAAGTATCGCCACATCCATAAGAATCTGTTCTATAAAAATACCTCATGACCTAAACCCTCAGATGAACATAGTCAAAAAAATAAAATAAAAATGGTGCCAAAACAGCTATTTTTTGCAAATTTTCCATTTTAATCAATTTTTTTTCTGGTAAAAAAGCAAGGGTTAACAGCCAAACAAAACTTAATATTTATTACCCTGATTCTGCAGTTTACATTAACACCCCATATGTGGTCGTAAACTGCTGTATGACCAAAAGGAACGCCATATGGTTTCTGGAAGGCAGATTTTGATGGCCTTTTTTTTGACACCATGTCCTATTTGAAGAACCCCTGATGCACTCCTAGAGTAGAAATTCTATAAAAGTGACCCCATCTAAGAAACTACACCCCTAAAGGTATTCAAAACTGATTTTAGAAACTTTGTTAACCTTTAGGTGTTCCTCATGAGTTTATGGCAAATGGAGATGACATTTCAGAATTTCTATTTTTGGTAACCTTGCCTCAAAAAAATGTAATATAGAACAAACAAAGATCATAAATCAACCAAATAACCAAAAATAGTCCCAGCAAAACTGCCACCTTATCCCATAGTTTCCAAAATTGGGTCACTTTTATAGTCACTCTACGCCCTAACGTGTGCCCATACAGTATTATACGGCCATATATGGGGTGTTTCTGCAAACTACAGAATCAGGGCAATAAATATTGTGTTTTGTTTGGCTGTTAACCCTATCTTTGCTACTGGAAAAAATGGATTCAAACGGAAAATTTGCCAAAAAATCGACATTCTGAAATGTTATCTCCATTTGCTAATTACTCTTGTAGAACACCTAAAGGGTTAACTAAGTTTGTAAAATCAGTTTTGAATACTTTGAGGGGTGTAGTTTCTTATATCAGGTCACTTTTATGGAGTTTCTACTCTAGGGGTGCATCAGGGGGGCTTCAAATGGGACATGGTGTAAATAAACCAGTCCAGCAAAATCTGCCTTCCAAAAATCACATGGCGCTCCTTTCTCTCTCCCCCCTACTGTGTGCCCGTATAGCAGTTTACGACCACGTATGGGGTTTTACTGCAAACTACAGAATCAGGGCAATAATTATTGGGCTTTGTTTGGCTGTTAACCATTGCTTTGTTACTGGAAAAAATGGATTAAAATGGAAAATTTTCCCAAAAATCTAAATTCAGAAATGTTATCTCCATTTGCCATTAACTCTTGTGGAACACCTAAAGGGTAAACTACATTTGTAAAATCAGTATTGAATACCTTGAGGGGTGTAGTTTCTAGAATGGGGTCATTTTTGGGTGGTTTCTATTATGTAAGCCTCACAAAGTGACTTCAGACCTGAACTGGTCCCTAAAAAGTGGGTTTTTGAAAATTTCTGAAAATATTCAAGATTTGCTTCTAAACTTCTAAGCCTTATAACACGCCCCCAAAAAATATGGCATTCCCAAAATGATCCAAGCATGAAGTAGAAATATGGGGAATGTAATTTAATAACTATTTTTGGAGGTATTACTATTATTATAGAAGTAGAGAAATTGTAATTTTTTGACTCCATTTTACCAGTGTCATGAAGTACAATATGTGACGAAAAAACAATCTCAGAATGGCCTGGATAAGTAAAAGCGTTTTAAAGTCATTCACACAAAGTGACACTGGCCAGATTTTCAAAAAATGGCCTGGTCCTTAGGGTGAAAATGAGCCATGTCCTTAAGGGGTTAAATGCTTATACAAGTAGAGCCCCCTTCACAGAGTGGAGTGGGTGTCAGCAG
This sequence comes from Bufotes viridis, assembly GCA_033119425.1. NCBI lineage: Eukaryota > Metazoa > Chordata > Amphibia > Anura > Bufonidae > Bufotes > Bufotes viridis. Next base: position 467,873,392 of record CM065589.1, read on the forward strand.
TAAGTTTGTGTTGACATCACTGATTATTTTGCCCTCCCTCTGATCCATCAGAAAAATAACCCCCAAAAAATGGATCCTGTCTGTGGAGCATCCGCCTTCAATCGGTCAGCATTCATTCAGTAATCAATCAGTATTGTTAAATCCCAAAAAAACAGGAGTGGATCCAAAACAGAGATGACATGTGAATGAAATATTTGCATGTCTTCTGTGTTTTGTACCCACTCCTACCTTTGGCTACCAAATCATAAGCCAGTTTTGATGCAAAATAAGGACCATGTCATGCAGGCCCTACAGCTGTTACATAGACAGGATCCCTTGTGCCTCTCATTTTTCCTTCCTTCTGACAGATCAGAAAAAAGGTCAAATAAATGATGATGTCAGCGAGACCGAAAGGCAAAAAAGTGGCCCAGTCATGAAGTAAGGAGGGTGGGAACAGCATGAGAAGTCCCCAGAGTGACACAATGAAAGTGTGGAGGTGGCAGCAGCAGCATCAGGAGGAGGCCACCGGGTGGCACAATGACCATGTGGAGGTATCAGCAGCATCAGGATGCCACAGAGTGGCAAGATGACATCGTGTGGAGGTGGCAGCAGCATCAAGAGACCACAGAGTGGCAAGGTGACATAGTGTGGAGGTGGCAGCAGCATAAGAAGACTACAGAATGGCAAGGTGACATAGTGTGGAGGTGGCAGCAGCATCAGGAGACCACTGAGTGGCAAGGTGACATAGTGTATAGGTGGCAGCATCAGGAGACCACAGAGTGGTAGAGGGACATAGTGTCGAGGTGGCAGCAGCATCCGGAGACCACAGAGTGGCAGGGTGACATTTTTTGGAGGTGGCAGCAGAATCAGCAGACCATAGAGTGGCAAGGTGACATAGTGTTGTGGTGGCAACAGCATCAAAAGACCACAGAGTGGCAAGGTGACATAGTGTGGAGGTGGCAGCAGCATCAGGAGACCAAAGAGTGACCTGGTGACAGAGTGGGGAGGGGGGTGGCAATACCAGTACCAGCAGAAGATGATGGGTGAAAGAAGGAGCACTTGGTATCAGATGTGTGGCATCAGGAGGGTGGCAGCATCAGAATAGTAGCTGAGGCAGGTAGCCAGAAGAAAACGGTCATTTTGGGTAGACAGCCCTGTTCTTCTTGGGGTAACTATGGCCCCTGCAGCATCTAAACACCCGCTTTGATGCCATACTACTGGCTGGGCAGGACAGCTTTTCCAGGGCAAACTCTGCCAGTTGTGGCCACAAATCCCATTTGGGTTCCCAGTAGTCCAGGGTATCGTCAATGTGGGGTGGCAGGGTGCTGACCAAGTATGCCACCACCTCCTGCTTCATGTCCTGCTCCAGGTCTAGCTGCCGTTGCTGCTGGTGAGTAGTTTCTTCACTAGGAGGGTGAAGAAAGTTGCTCATCAGCGACTCTAGACTCAAGTTGCTGCTGATGGAGCTGGAACTGCTCCTACCGCCCCCCTCCACCCTGCAACAGATAATGCAGATAAGCAGTGGCCAACTGACTACATAAGATGTCTCTATAGTAGTTCAGTTTGTCCTCTCTTTCAGAGGGTGTAAAAAAAGCCCCCATTTTGGACCGGTAGCGAGGGTCCAACAAGGTCGAGAGGCAGTAGTCATTTCTCTGCCGAATTCTGACAATTAGGCTGTAACTACACAAGCAAGTGAGCATGCATCGGGCCATTTGTGAAAGTGACTCGGAGGGACTCCCTGCCTCCATTTCCACTGTATACTGCCACGGTGTGTCTGGGTCCCCTGCCTCGTCATCCTCATCACCCTGTAGCTCCTCTGGCTGCTTTTGCTCCTCCTCTCCTGTCACTTGTGTATAAAAACCACCCATTTCACTACACATTGCTCGTGCTCCAATGTCCTCCTCCAATTCAGCCCCAACAGGGCTCATGTGGCAGTGAGATCTAGGAGCCACATCTTGAGTCCCCAGAACAGCCAAATTCACCAGCATCTGTTCTAGGATGAGGCAGTAGAATTAAGTTGTTCATCACATAGCCCTGACGACCAACAAATGACGTGGCCTCCTCAGGGCCTCAGCAAATGGCAGGTGTCACGCATGAGTTGCCATTGGCTGACATCGAAGTTACACAGGGGAGTACTCCTTTCTGCCTGGATTATCAAGAAATCATTTATGGCCTTTCTCTGTTCTTATAGTAGGTCCAACATATCGATTGTGGAATTCCAATGGGTGGAAACGTCGTATATCAGCTTATGTTGGGGGATGCCGTTCTGCCGCTGCAGCTCAAGGATGGTGTGATTTGCGGTGTATGAGTGGCTGAAGTGCATGCAAAGTTTCCTGGCCATTTTTAGGATGTCTTGCAGATGGATGGAAGACTTCAGGAACGGCTTGACAACTAGTTTTGAGTGTGAATATTCAAATCGCGAATATCGTCACTTCTAGAATTCGTAAAGATTTAGAATATCGTGCTATATATTCGCATTCGCGAATATTCGAGATTTTTTTTTCTCTGAACCCATTATCCCTCCCTGCTTTTTGCTTGTGGGCCAATGAGAAGGCTGCAATGTTTTTGTCTGAGCTTAGCAACATCCCTAGCAACCAATAGGAAAGTTGCCTCCCCAGCAGCCATTTTCTGCAGTTTTTTAAAGTTCTGAGAGAGACATCAGTGTCATTGCTGTACTTTATGCTTTGCTGTGTCACATTACATTAAATAGTTAGCTTATATATATAATACACATAGTTGGGAGATTGTCAGTGATGGTGAGATCATGATATAGAGTAGCTGATTCTAGGTTCTTCTCTCCATACATACATGCTACATACACAGTGCTGTGATGTCACAAGTGCACCAATGATGCACTAATCATTATTACGTAGTCAGACCTGCTAAAATATGAAGTTGCACGTATTCCGCAAAAATATGCACATCATTAATTGCCGATTTGCGCAATTGCGAATAAGTTGGAGCGCACTATCTGCATATAAAGCTATTGTAATGTTCTGCTGTGCCAACCAATTTCTCCAGTCTCAGGAAACTTCTACCAGATTTAAAAATGTAGCAATAGTGACCCACACCTTTATTGCGCGCACAATATGCACATATTACAATGCTAATTTTTGCAATCAAGGAAATAATTGCGAATTTATGACGAATATTTGCGAAATATCGCAAATTCGAATATTGCCCCTGCTGCTCATCACTAGTGACAACCAGATTGAACACGTGTGCCATGCAGGGCGCATAGCTCAGCCATCCTTGACACAGCCATGACACCATGTTCTTCCAGGTGTCGGTCACCATGGTTCCGATTTTGAGTTGTCGTGGAGAAAGCCAGGATTCAATTTCTTGATGAAGGACACAGAGCAGTTCCCCCCCTGTGTGACTCCGTTCACCCAGGAAAACGAGGTTCAGAACAGCGTGACACGGCCGTGCCCTGCACATGTGGTATGCTGGAGGGGCCTTGTGAATTGTCCTTGTAGTGGAGGCTGAGGAAACGGTGGAGGATGAGGAGGCAACGGCAGATGTTGTCACAGGTACAACGGTGTGAGAACGTGGAGGTGGAAGCGGTGTCACCTGGCCAAGTTGCTGGTGTGGCTGTGCAGGAACCACATTCACCCAGTGGGCCGTAAAGGACATGTATTGTCCCTGTAGTTACAGCTCCACACGTCGGCGCTGCCGTGCACTTTGGCAGACACCGACAGGCTCAAGGACTGGCCCATCTTCTGTTCTACATGTGTGTGCAGGGCTAGTACTGCCTTCTTGACGGCTTTTAACTCTCCACCTCGGCTCAGCACAAGCCATCAGTGGCTGAAAGGTGCATAGTCCACCACTTGGAAAGGGATGGACTGCAGCACCAGTAACTTGGACGGGGGCATGTTCAGCTTCTGCGCCGCTGGATGCGTGCATGCATACTGTTGTTTCTTGGCAATCACTTCGGTGATCGATTGCTGACAGAATGACTGACGAGGAGGAGGGAGCAGGAGTATCAGGACAGCTCCCTTCGGCTGAGGTGGTGGAGCCTTGACTGCCTGAAATCGGGTGCGTGCCACTGGGTGATGCAGTGGTTGCTGCAGCAGGCTGGACCACTAGATCGGAGCCACAGTTCTCTCAGGCCATTTTTTGGTGACGCTGCATATGCTGACGCAGGGCCGTGGTGCCAACATTGGCACCCTGGCCACGCTTCACCTTCTGCCCACAGATTCTACAAATAGCCACGTTCACCTCCTCCAGCGGCTTAACAAAAAACTGCCACACCGCTGAATAGGTAATTTTACCACCAACACTTCAAACTGACTGACTGCTACCTCCGCTGCTACCGTAAACCCCTTCACCACTACTTTCCGGGCAAGTAGGCTCCTGCGAAGAGGGTGGTCTACTCCGTGCACGTTTGGCTCCCGACCTCCCACTGCTGCCACCCTGCTGACTCCCGACCAAGCTAACAACTTGCTGGCTCCGCTGCTGCCTCACGGGCAAGCTGCCACCCTCTTCTCCCGATTATATTGAAGCCCCTACTTCACCCGGCTCCCAAGTGCGATTAGCTACATCATCATCGAGTACTGTCTGCACGTCACTGATGTCCTCCTCAACAGTCTCTGGATCAGGATCCTGAACGCTCGCAACACCAGCTCCCACGCCACTCTCCCCATTACTACTTGCCCGCCTATTAGAGGAAGCGGTGGATGTCTCCTCCACATCTTGGCTGGCCATTAGCTGCTGACTTTCCTCTAGTAGCTCGTCCTCGCTGAATAGTGGAGCAGAGCCCACAGCACATAATACTTGTCTGGCTGAGGGAACAGAAAAGGACAGAAGCAGGTTGAGGACAGGTGAGGTCACAGGGCCTGCTCCCAGGCCATGCCAACTAAGGGTTGTGTGTGACTAACCGACCGGCTCTTGGCTGGGGGTGTCTGATGTCACTTGGGACGAAGTAGATGACCAAGTCAACCATTCAAGAACCGCTGGGTTGCTGGTCAAGACACGACCGCTAGATGACACAGGGAGCTCAGGCCTCTTGCTGCGACTCCTTCTGCCATGCCCCCTTCTCTGCTGCGACCTGTGCCAGCGCCAGAAAAATTTAGGCCTCTCCCACCCCACTGTGCAGGGCCTGTCACTTCTCTGTCTGACATACTGTTAGATCAAATAAATAAATAAAAAGGAAATTAAAACACCCCAAAAAAGTCTGTAATGTTCTCACTTCACCACACAACAGCTAATAAGCCTTTTTTTTCCCACTAATACACGCCACTAAAGGCTTTAGAACATATAACTGCACTGCTTAACTGCAAATTTATATATTTTTTTCCACTTATTCACACTAAAATGTGCTTTAGAACATATAACTGCACCACTGAATGGCAAATATATATATTTTTGCCACTAATACACGCCAAAAAGGACTGTAATTTTCACACTTCAGCACACAACTGCAAATGCTTTTTTTGTGCCACTAATACACGCAAAAAAGAGCTTTAGAACATATAACTGCACCGCTGAACGGCAAATATATATATTTTTTTGCCACTAATACATGCCAAAAAGGGCTTTAGAACATATAACTGCACCGCTGAACGGCAAATGGGCCCTTATTTTTTCCCACTTATGCACGCCACAAAAGGCTATAGAACATATAAATACACCGCTAAACGGCAAATAATATATATTTTTTTGCCATCAATACACGCCAAAAAGGGCTTTAGAACATATAACTGTACCGCTGAATAGCGATGAGCGGGAGGTGCCATATTCTATTTTCGCGATATTGCGTGAATATTCCATTGAAAATTCGTCATATATTCGTCGAAATCGAATATTCGTCATTATTCTATTTATCGTGAATAATTTGTGATTTAGTTATTCGCGTATTGCGAATTGAACTTTGAAAGGGGTATAAATGCAACTTTACTATTGGTTGGCTTGCTAGAATTAACGAATATAGAGAATATAGCACTATATTCGTTATCTTTGCTAATTCTAGCAAGCCAATAGGAAAGTTGACTGTACCCAGCTGTAAGTTGGATGCGCCATGCGAAAACATTACTTTTACAAAAAAAAAATTCAATAAATAGAATACTGACTTACTATTCTATTTATTGCCAAAAATAGGCAAAGTAATATTTTCACACTGCGCATCTAACTTAGAGCTGGGTACAGTCAACTTTGCTATTTGGTTGGCTTGCTAGAATTAGCGAATATAGAGAATATAGCTTCATATGCGTATTCGTCATATTCGTTAATTCTACCCAGCCAAACAACAGTAAAGTAAGTTGCATATACCCCTCTCTAAGTTAGATGCGCAATGCGACTAATAGTACTTAAAGGGAATCTGTCACCTCTGATTACACAATTTCAGCTTTTAAACCAGTCATGCAGAACACAGTACCTTGAATCGGCTTGTCTTTTCTATTATGTCATTCGTGCAGTAGTTTTGCTAAAAACGCTTTTTATCTTTATGCAAATGAAGCCTGAACAGTAGTACTATATTCTCTATCTTAGTTAATTCTAGCAAGCCAACCAATAGGAAAGCTATACCCCGTTCAAAGTTTCATTCACAGTACGCGAATATTACATAATCTAATATTCGCATACTGCGAATGACACTTTGAATGGGCTATGACTTTCCTATTGGTTGTTGACTTGCTAGAATTAATGAAGATAGAGAATGTAGTGCTATATTCTCTATCTTCATTAACGGTATCTTATTCTTGGGTTCTGATTGAAAAAAAAAATGGAAAAACAACAAAACAAAAAAATGAATATTCGTTTTTACAAATATATAGCACTATATTCGAAATAATTGTGAATTAGCGAAGTGTCAATATTCGTAAAAAATATTCGCTATTTGAAAATTCGCACTCAACACTACTGCTGAACGACAAATAACATATATTTTATTGCGACTAATAAATGCCAAAAAGGGCTGTAGAACATTTTCCTGCACAGCTGAACGGCAAATAGGCCCTTATTCTTTTCTACTTATAAACGCCACAAAAGGCTTTAGCACATATAACTGCACCACCGACTGGCAAATAATATATATTTTTTTGCCACTTATACATGCCAAAAAGGGCTTTAATTTTCTCACTTCACCACACAACGGCAAATACATTTTTTTGTGCCATTAATACAGGCGAAAAATGGCTTTAGAACATATAACTGCACCGCTGAACGGCAAATGATATATATTTTTTGCCACTAATACATGCCAAAAAATGCTTTAGAACATATAACTGCACCGCACAAAGGCAAATAAGACATAGAAATAGGGATGAGCGACCCGAACTGGATAGTTAGGGTTTGTACCGAATTTTGGGGTGTTGGGACCAGGACCCGGACCCGAACATTTTCAAAATAGTTTGGGTTCGGCTCTGTTGTTCGGCGATTTCTTCCCGCTTTCCGAAGGGCTGCACAGCAGCCTATCAGCTAGCGTTTTACTTCTTGCCCTAAGATGCCATCACAGCCATGCCTACTAATGGCATGGCTGTGATTGGCCAGGTGCAGCATGTGACCCAGCCTCTATTTAAGCTGGAGTCACGTAGCGCCGCACGTCACTCTGCTCTGATTAGTGTAGGGAGAGGATGCAGTGATGACGAGATAAGGCAGGGAAAAGTCACCTAACACCTAATCTACAGCTGTGAATTATTCAACTTCTGCTAGTTAATTGCTCACTGGTTTTTAGGCTGCACAGAGCGTTTTTCTGTCACTTCGATTGGCGGCCATTTTGTGTCTTGTGGTGCACCAGCACAACCTGCCACCAAGTCCATCAATCCATCAATACTTGTTTTTTTTGCTATATCCTACATCAGGGGCTTGGCTGTGCTTATTGTCACCCCTAGAAACTCAGAATAGAAATTTCTATATTTTATTGAAGGGTTAAATTCAATTGCCAAAATAGTAATCCCCTAAATCTGGTGTTGCAGCTGTGGCTAGCCAAGTGTAATACTGTCTGCCGTCTGGCAAAGGATAGAGTTTATTCTGTTGTGAAATTCAATTGCCAAAATAGCAATCCCTTAAATCTGGTGTCCCAGCAGTGGCTGGCAAAGTTTAATAATGTCCGGCAACGGATATATTTTGTTCTGGGGTGACATTCAATAGCCAAAATAGCAATACCGTAAAATCTGGTGTTCCAGCTGTGACTGGAAAAGTTTCATAGTATCCGTCATAGGATATATTGTTTTCTGCGGTGAAATTCAGTTGCAAAAATAGACATACCGTAAATCTGGTGTTCCAGCTGTGAATGGACAAGTTTAATAGTGTCCGCCAAAAGATTTATTATTTTCTGGGGTGAAATTCAGTTGCCAAAATAGAAATACAGTAAATCTGGTGTTCCAGCTGTGACTGGACAAGTTTAATAGTGTCCGGCAAAGGATATATTTTTTTCTGGGGTGAAATTCAATTTCCAAAATAGCAATGCCATAAATCTGGTGTCCCAGCAGTGGCTGGCAAATTTTAATGGTGTCCAGCAAAGGATAGATTGTTCTGGGGTAAATTTAATTGCCCAAATAACAATCCCATAAATCAGTGGTTTCAGCTGTGGCTTGCCAAGTTTAATAGTGTCTGGCAAAGGATATATTTTTTTCTGGGGTGAAATTTTATTGCCAAAATAGCAATACCGTAAATCTGGTGTTCCAGCTGTGACTGGACAAGTTTCATAGTGTCAGTCATAGGATATATTATTTTCTGCGGTTAAATTCAGTTTCAAAAATAGAAATACCGTAAATCAGCAGTGGCTGGCAAATTTTAATGGTGTCCGTCAAAGGATATATTATTTTCTGGGGTGAAATACAGTTGCAAAAATAGAAATACAGTAAATCTGGTCTTCCAGCTGTGGTGGGACAAGTTTAATATTGTACGGCAAAGGATATATTTTTTTGGGGTGAAATTCAATTGCCAAAATAGCAATACCCTGAATCTAGTGTTCCAGCTGTTGCAGGCCTGGTTTAAATCTGTCAGTAAACGGGTATATTTTTTTCTGGGGCAAAATTGAATTGCCAAAATAGTAATACTCTGAATATGGTGTTCCAGCTGTGACTGGACAATTTCTCTAGTATCCGTCAAGGGATATATTATTTTCTGGGGTGAAATACAGTTGCAAAAATAGAAATAGAGTAAATCTGTTGTTCCAGCTGTGACTGGACAAGTTTCATAGTTTCCGGCAAAGGATAGATTTTGTTCTGGGGTGAAATTCACTTGCCAATATAGCAATACCCTAAATCTGGTGTTCCAGCTGTTGCAGGTCAAGTGTTAATCTGTCCGTAAAAGGGTATATTACACTCAACGTGCATCTCCAAGTATATTTATTTCCATAAAAGGGTATATTACAAAAAGTGTTACATTACAATTGCTGAAAGCATAATCCTGTAAATCTGCACGCACTATTGTGCATCTCATAGTGTATTTCTGTCCGTAAAGGGGTATATTACACTCAAGGTGTATATACAAGTGTTGAGAGGGTCATCCTCAATAACTTCACACTCTACCGTGCATCTCCAAGTGTATTTCTGTCCGTTAAAGGGTATATTACACAAAGTGTTAAAATACAATTGCTGAAGGCATAATCCTACATATTTCTTTACATGCTACTGTGCATCTTCAAGTGTAAATCTGTCCATAAAAGGATACCTTTCATCCAGGGCCTAAATACAAGGCCTACAATTAATATTCCCCTAAATCAGTGGTTACTGCTGTGCCTGGATTAGTGTAATATGGTACATAAATAAATAGGCAGATAGTGTTAAGTGCCTGTAAAAAAAGGCCTAAAATTGAAATCAATACATTGGGTCAAATATTTTTTTTCTTATTGTGGTGCTTGGTGAAAGGTAACAATGAGGAAAACATCTAGTCAGGGACGCTGACGCGGTCGTGGTGGTGTAGGTGGATCCTCTAGTGCTGGGAGAGGACGTGGCCATTCTGCCACAGCCAAACGTCCTAGTGAACCCTGCCACAGCCAAATGTCCTAGTGAACCAACTACCTCAGGGTCCCTTACCCGCCAGAATTTACAGCGATATTTGGTGGGGCCCAATGCCGTTTTAAGGATGGTAAGGCCTTAGCAAGTACAGGCGCTAGTCAATTGGGTGACCGACAGTGGATCCAGCACGTTCACAACATTACCTCCCACCCAGTCTTCTGTAAAAAGCACACAGGTGGCGCCTGAAAACCAAGCCCATCAGTCTGTCACATCACCCCCATGCATATCAGGGAAACTGTCAGAGCCTCAAGTTATTCAGCAGTCTCTTATGCTGTATAAAGACTCTGCTGGCAGGGTTTCCCAAGGGAATCCACCTAGCCCTTCCCCAGTGGTGGAAGACATAGAATGCACTAATGCACAACCACTTATGTTTCCTGATGATGAGGACATGGGAATACCAACTCATCGGAGTCCGCACATCTCTGATGATGACGAAACACAGGTGCCAACTGCCGCTGCCAAGAGAGTTCGCCTGCTACTGGCCACCGCCACCAGGGACCGAGCACCCCAAAAGCAGCTTCAAGGAGTTCCCTAGCATGGCACTTCTTTAAACAATGTGCTGAAGACAAGACCCGAGTGGTTTGCACGCTGTGCCATCAGAGCCTGAAGCGAGGCATTAACGTTCTGAACCTTAGCACAACCTGCATGACCAGGCATCTACATGCAAAGCATGAACTGCAGTGGAGTAAACACCTTAAAAACAAGGAACTCACTCAGGCTCCCCCTGCTCCCTCTTCTGCTGCGCCTCGGGAGGAATGTTGGCACTTGCCGCCCACCAAACAGAGGATGTGCCACCGACACCACCACCTGCGTCACCAAGCATCTCCCCTGTGTCACACGTCACCATTCTGCTCTCCATCTCACAAACCTATGAGAGAAAGCGTAAATTCCCACCTAGCCACCTTCGAGCCCTGGGCCTGAATGCCAGCATTTCTAAACTACTGGTCTTTGAAATGCTGTCATTCAGGCTGGTGGACACAGACAGCTTCAAACAGCTGATGGCGATGGATGTCCCACAGTATGTTGTTCCCAGCCGCCACTACTTCTCCAAGACAGCCGTGCCTTCCCTGCACAACCAAGTATCCGATAAAATCAAGTGTGCACTGCGCAATGCCATCTGTGGCAAGGTCCACCTAACCACAGATACGTGGACCAGTAAGCACGGCCAGGGACGCTATATCTCCCTAACTGCACACTGGGTAAATGTAGTGGCGGCTGAGCCCCAGGCGGGGAGTTCTTTGGCGCACGTCACCAAGGATCGCAGGGCATCATTCTTTGCCTCCTGTAGCCTCCTCCTCTTATTCATCTTCCTCCTCCTCTTATTCCACCTGCTCATCCAGTCAGCCACACACCTTCACCACCAACTTCAGCACAGCCCGGGGTAAACGTCAGCAGGCCGTTCTGAAACTCATATGTTTGAGGGACAGTCCCCACACCGCGCAGGAGTTGTGGCTGGGTATTGAACAGCAGACCGACCAGTGGTTGCTGCCGGTGGGCCTCAAGCCCGGCCTGCTGGTGTGCGATAATGGGCGAAATCTCGTAACAGCTCTGGGACTTGCCAGTTTGATGCACATCCCTTGCTTGGCGCATGTGCTGAATTTGGTGGTGCAGAAGTTCATTCACAACTACCCCGACATGTCAGAGCTGCTGCATAAAACGCTGGCCGTCTGTGCACACTTCTGGCGTTTACATCCTGCCGCTACTCGCCTGTCTGCGCTACAGTGTAACTTCAGCCTTCATGCTCACCTCTTCACGTGCGACGTGCCCATTAGGTGGAACTCCACCTTGCACATGCTGGAGAGACTGTGCGAGCAGCAGCAGGCCATAGTAGAGTTTCAGCTGCAGCACGCACGGGTCAGCCGCACTGCGGAACAGCACCACTTCACCACCAATGACTGGGCCTCCATGAGAGACCTGTGTGCCCTGTTGCACTGTTTAGAGTACTCCACCAACATGGCCAGTTGCGATGACGCCGTTATTAGCGTTAAAATACCACTTCTGTGTCGCCTTGAGAAAACACTTAGGGCGATGATGGAAGAGGAGGTGGCCCAGGAGGAGGAGGAGGAGGAAGATGAGGGGTCATTTTTAGCAATTTCAGCCCAGTCAGTTAGAAGTGGCTCAGAAGGAGGTTTTTTGCAACAGTAGAGGCCAGGTACAAATGTGGCCAGCCAGGGCCCACTACTGGAGGGTGAGGAGGAGGAGGTGGAGGAGAATGAGGATGAAGCAGGTTCACAGCAGGGAGGCACCCAACACAGCTCAGGCCTATCACTGATGCGTGGCTGGGGGGATACGGAGGATGATGACGATACGCCTCCCACAGAGGACAGCTTGTCCTTCCCTCTGGGCAGCCTGGCACACATGAGCGACTACATGCTGCAGTGCCTGCGCAATGACAGCAGAGTTGCCCACATTTTAACATGTGCGGACTACTGCATTGCCACCCTGCTGGATCCCCGGTACAAAGACAATGTGCCCACCTTACTTCCTGCACTGGAGTGTGAGAGGAAGATGCGCGAGTACAAGCGCACGCTGGTAGACGCGCTCCTGAATGCATTCCCAAATGTCACAGGGGAACAAGTGGAAGCCCAAGGTGAAGGCAGAGGAGGAGCAAGAGGTCGCCAACTCAGCTGTGTCATTTCCAGCTCCTCTGAGGGCAGGGTTAGCATGGCAGAAATGTGGAAAAGTTTTGTCACCACGCCTCAGCTAACTGCACCACCACCTGATACGGAACGTGTTAGCAGGAGGCAGCATTTCACTAACATGGTTGAATAGTACGTGTGCTCACCCCTCCACGTACTGACTGATGGTTCGGCTGCATTCAACTTCTGAGTCTCCAAATTGTCCATGTGGCCAGAGCTAGCCTTTTATGCCTTGGTGGTGCTGGCCTGCCCGGCGGCCAGCATTTTGTCTGAACCTGTATTCAGCACTGCAGGGGGCATCATTACTGACAAACGCAGACGCCTGTCCACAGCCAACGTGGACCAGTTAACGCTCATAAAATTGAATCAGGCATGGATCCCACAGGACCTGTCCATCCCTTGTGCAGAATAGACATTTATAACTGCCTCCCCCTCAACCATATATTCTTGTAATCCGTGGCATTCCTTTATTGAATCCTCTTTTTTTAATTTTACCATTATATTGTGTTGCAACCAAAAGTTGAATGAACCTCTCCCCTGTCTACGTGTCAGGGGCCTAATTATATGAAAGTGGCCTGTTCCAGTGGTGGGTGACATGAAGCCTGATTCTCTGCTATGCGACCTCTGTCCTCTGTCTGGGTGCCAGGGGCCTAATTAACGAAAAGTGGCCTTCTCCATTGGTGGGTGACATGACGCCTGATTCTCTGCTATGCGACCTCTGTTCTGTGTCTGGGTGCTGGGGCCTAAATAAATGAAAGTGGCCTTCTCCATTGGTGGGTGACTTGAAGCCTGATTCTCTGCTATGGGATCTCCCTCCAATTGATATTGCTTAATTTTTATTTATTTTATTTTAATTCATTTCTCTATCCACATTTGTTTGCAGGGGATTTACCTACATTTTGCTGCCTTTTGCAGCCCTCTAGCCCTATTCTGGACTATTTTACAGCCATTTTAGTGCCCAAAAGTTCAGGTCCGCATTGACTTCAATGGGGTTCAGGTTCGGGATGAAGTTCGGGTCGAGTTCGGATCCCGAACCCGAACATTTTCGGGAAGTTCGGCCGAACGTCTCGAACCCGAACATCCAGGTGTTCGCTCAACTCTACATAGAAACACTTTCTTGTAATAAACCCCTTTAATGGCTGTATCCAACAGCACTTGAACCTCAATAACAAGAACGGTTTGCTAGAATTACAGAGCTGTAAAATGTAAATTTGGATCCACAGTCAGTGCAGCAAGGTGTAATAGGATTGTTCCTATTACCCAGGCTGTAAACTCCCTTACTAAACCCTGTTCTGCTTCAATACTGTGGAATGAATCCTGCCTATCCTTCCCCTGAACTTTTATACAGCAAAATAAATGTTTTAAAGCCTTTTCTACCACTGTCCCTAGCACCTGCTGAGTCTGCTGACGTCTCTCCCTGCAGTGAAGTGCAGTGAAAAAATGCACAGCATCCCACTCGTATACGTAGGCACTGCAAAGTTGTTATTTATATGTGATTTATCCTGTGAAATCCCTGGTAACAGCCTGTTAGGTGCACTACACTTATTCTACCACTAGATGGGGATAGCACCATAGTCTATATATATCTCAGGTCAAGCCTAGTCAGTTAGTTGTCTAGAGTTAGTCATGTGGTAGCTGGAGTGCAGAGAAGGGGGAAAGAGAGAGGTCCCCCTCCTCTCAGCAATCTCTCACTTGGGCTTCACGGTCCAGAGTAGCCAAGTGTTCTTGTCCCAAGTTATAAGCCAAAGAACAAGGCTGAGGTGAGACCTCCTTCTACTGTCCACTCTTCCGGGGTGACAAGTGAAAGATTGTTTTTTTACTTCATAAAGACAAAGGAAGGTCAATAGCCTATTATGCTAGGCTTTTTAGGCGCCTTTGTATCCAGGTGACAGATTTGACTCTTCACTCTTCAATTTCTCCACTACTACTCTCATCATTGTTTTACCGTAACGGTACTGGCATCGCGACTTTACTTAATCCAGGGGCCCACCCGCCAAAGCACACCAAACCCAGTTACCATCAAGGGCACCTTGAAACACCAACTGGCCGGTGTCCCCTGTAATAGAGTGTGCCCCGGAGAACCCAGTGCTGTTCTCCCCATCAACTGTGCCGGCCCGCCCAGGGACGAAAAAACTGTGAGTAACCCAGAACTGTGTTTTTTACCCTTGGCCTACCTATACTCACACCGTTACCTCACAGTGACATTTCTCCTGTTTGTTTGGTATACTGAAAATGGCTGAATCCAAAATAGCTGAGGCTAATTATAGGTCTGTGACATAACAGGACTGGCTGGCTGCTGACTGGCTGCATGCATGGCATTGTGGATGTTCCCCCATTCCCAGAGTTCCATGCTCCGTGTCCTAACACGTGCAGCAGCCATTTTAGGAAAAATGAGATTTGTTACTTAAAATTCTTTAAGAATGATCTCAGATGCCATAATCAGTGATGAACACGGAATCTGAGGGGTTCAATAATGGGGGCGGCGGTGCTATTGCCGTCCCCTGTCATTTCATCTGCTACTTACAAAAGATGTGCTTTGTGACTAAGTAATTCATCATAAAGAAAATTGTTTTGTAAAATTCAGAAAAGCAGCAGAATTGAAACTTTAAGAGCTATGCTCATTTATAGTGAACAACATGCTCTAAAAACTACAACAAAGGAGCATGTGGCCAGCTTACTGAAATATTTTAGCCTCAAATGTACTTACCAAAACAAAACCCATTTATCTGTACACTTGATCTTAGGCCTTATTCACATGTCAGTGTTTCAGTCAGTGATTTCCATCAGTGATGTGAGCCAAAACCAGGATTGAAGCCTCCACAGACTTAAGGTATCAGGGAAAGATCTGCACCTGTTCTGTGTTTAGAGCCAACCCTGGTTTTGGCTCAAAATCACTGTTGGAAATCAATGACCAATACAGGGACGTGTGAATAAGGCCTTATTCTTAAAGCTAGTACCTCTATTACCAAAACAAATAAGAGAGGTAAAAGGGAGCAATTTTGATGTGTGCCTTGTGACAATACAAAAAGGTTACCAAAATTAGTTCAGGGACAGATCCATTCCACAGTATTGAAAGCTTTAATGAAGACCAAAGGCAACATTTTCCCAATTTTTCAGAAATTCTGAGACATACTGCTATGTCTTCCAAGTATACACAAACCAACTGAAAGGTGGCATGAAGCAGACATGGTCACATGCTGGAGGTAACTGAGGAGTTTGCTGTGAGTTGGCCTAATACATTCCTGTAATTTTGCCCACTGGCCCCTGGTATTGCCTATATGGCACAGGTATTAGGTCCCGAGCTACTTGAGAGACCTTGGCGCAGTGCTCGGGCTTAAGACATGTCCTAGGACATGCTAAATAACCTCTCAATTTTAACATCAGTTTGAGGGCTTAGTAAGACCGCAGTGTGCACCTGTTTTGTTATTTTTTATTGCTATATGTATTCCAAGGGATAAAACATTTTTGGTCAGAATGTACAACAGACTCCATTAATCCTGGCAAACATTTAGCCTATACTTTAGATTTTAATTTTTGGACAATTTAATGCTACCACTAGATCTTCCCCTCGTGGTAGCCTTGGACTGTTCCATCAAATTATTTTTCTTAATAAGATTTTAGCCCTGTGGTAGCCCAAATGGTTTAATTAGTGCTTTCTCAATTAGTGCTTTTTTTTTTTAAATAAAGGAATGCTAAGTTGCATACCTTTGGGTTTCTGGGAAAGATACTCAAATTAGCTTTCCAAAAAGAAAGGCACACTATGCCCCTCTCTCATTCTCGAAAGATCTCAAGCTCCTCCTGCTCCCTCTTTTGCTGCAGTCTCAGCCTCTTCCTCCCCCTTTGGAGTGACAGTGGCACCTGCCACCCCGCAAACAGAGGATGTGGCAGCACTGCCACCACCTCCGTCACCAAGCATCTCCACAATGTCCCATGAAAGCATTCAGCTGTCCATCTCCCAAACACTGGAGAGAAAGGAAGTACCTCCCTTCCTACCCGTGATCCCTAAACCTGAATGCCAGCATTTCAAAATTCCTGGCCTTGGAAATGCTGTAATTCCGTCTGGTGGAGATAGAGACTTTTAAAAACCTTATGGCGGTGGCTGTCCCACAGTACGTGGTTCCCTGCCGCTGCTACTTTTCTTCCCAGCCGCCGCTACTTTTCCAGGTGAGCCATCCCTGGCCTGCACAACCAAGTGGCGGACAAAATTAGGTGTGGCAAGGTCCACATAACCACCGATATGTGGACCAGTAAGCAATCTCCCTAACTACACACTGGGTAAATGCAGTGGTGGCTGGGCCTGAGGTGGATAGCAGTTTGGAGCATGTCCTTCCGCCACCAAGGATTGTAGGACATTTCTCTTTGCCTCCTTATGCCTCCTCCTCCGCTTCCTCCTCTAACGCCTCCTCATCCAGTCAGCGTTACACCTTCACCACCAACTTCAGCACAGCCAGGGGGAAACGACAGCAGGCTGTTTTGAAACTGATCTGTTTGGCGGAAAAAACCCACACCGCGCAGGAGCTGTGGACGGGCATGGAACAACAGACTGATGAGTGGTTGGTGCCACTGAGCCTCAAGCCTGGCCTGGTGGTGTGCAATAATGGGCGAAATCTCTTAGGAGCTCTGGGCCTAGCCGGTTTGACGCACATCCCTTGCCTGGCGCATGTTCTAAATTTAGTGGTGCAGAAATTTGGTTATGTCAGAGCTGCTGCAGAAAGTGCGGGCCATCTGTGCGTGCTTTCGGCATTCTCACCCTGCTGCTGCTCGCCTGTCTGTGCTGCAGAGTAACTTCGGCCTTCCTGCTCACCGCCTCATATGCGACGTACCCACAAGGTGGAACTCCACTTTGCACATGCTGCAGCATGCACGGGTGAGTCGCTCTGCGGAACAGCACCACTTCCCCACCAATGAGTGGGCCTCAATTCAGGACATGTGTGCCGTTTTGCTCTGTTTTCGAGTACTCCACCAACATGGGCAGTGCTGATGACGCCATCCTAAGCATTACTATCGCACTTCTATGTGTCCTTGAAAAAAACGCTTCGAGCGATGAAGGAAGAGGGATCATATCAACGGTTATCAGGCCAGTCATTCACAAGTGGCTCAGAGGGTGGGTTCCCGCACCAACAGAGGCCAGGTACACAATTGTCTAGCCATGACACAGTTCTGTAGGATAAGGAGGATGATGAGGAGGAAGAACCGTGTTCACAGCAGGGTGGCACCCAAAGCAGCTCAGGGGCATCACTGGAGCATGGCTGGGGATAGAGAGGACACAGACGATACACCTCCCACAGAGGACAGCTTATTGTTGCCTCTGGGCAGCCTGGCACACATGAGCGACTACATGCTGCAGTGCCTTCGCAATGACCGCTGAGTCGCCCGCATTCTAACCAGTGCTGATTGTCCCGCTACAAGGACAATGTGCCATCCTTAAATCCGTCACTGGAGGGTGATCGGAAGATGCGCGAGTACAAGCAGACGCTGGTAGACATGCTGCTAATGGTATTCCCACCTGACACCGAGGGCTCAGTGGAAGCACAGAGGAGGAGGAAGAAGTCACCATCGCAGCTGGGGCACCGCCAGCACCTCAGAAGGGAGGGTTAGCATGGCCGAAATGTGGAAAAGCTTTGTCAGCATGCCACAACAACCAGCTGATATGGAACATCTTAGCTGGAGGCAGCATTTCAGCAACATAGTGGAACAGCACATGTGCACACACCTACACGTACTGACTAATGGTTTTGCCCTATTCAACTTCTGTGTCTCCAAATTGGGCACATAGCCTGAGCTTTCCCCTTATGCCTTGGAGGTGCTGGCCTGCCCTGCGGCCAGTGTATTGTCTGGTCGTGTGTTTAGCACTGCAGGGGGTTGATCACAGACAAGAGCAGCCATCTGTCCACAGCCAATGTGGACAAGCTCACGTTCATTAAAATAAACCAGGCATGGATCCCACAGGACTTATCTGTACCTTGTGCAGAATTTTCAAGTATACCTGCCGCACCCAGCCATTGTTTTACTCCAGCGCACTTTCTCTTTGCATTCTCTTTTCTTTTTCCCAATGTTTTGGGGTCTTCCCAAATTTATATTAAATAAATAAAAATAAAAAAACTACAAAAACAGTGTTGGCTACCTCCTCCTCCACCGCCACCACTTCCAGTTACACCCCAACGTCCACCGCATCTTCAACCTCCTACTCCACTCTGACCTCCACTTCCTAGTTCAAGATCATTATTTTTTATTTTCTTTATATTTTATGTTATTTTAAGTCATTTCTCTATCCACATTTGTTTGCAGGGCAATTGTCCTGCTCTTACCCCCATTTTGCTTCCTTTTGCAGCCCTCTAGCCCTTTCTATTACTTTTTTAGAGCCATTTTAGTGCCCAAAAGTTCGAGTCCCTATTGACTTCAATGGGGTTTGGGGTCAACCCTACATATAAGGAGCAGAGAAAAAATACATTTATTACAGTGCCTGGAAATGCAAAGGATGAATGTGATTATGAAAATATGTGCTGAAATAGAATTTAGAACAAGTTATTGAAAGCATAGCTTTTATATGCATTCTTAAATATAATTAATGTAAGGTGACACAATACAGCCTCTTTTATATGAATTCATTAAGGAGTGGCGTCTGCTTGTGCGGTATAATACAGTTCCATGACTTGTCATGAAGGTATTCATTTGTGCTATTATATCTTTAATGCATAATGGTAAACCCTGAATGTTAAGTCTGATTTCATGTAGATAATATTTAACTTTCGCTAATATGCTTTCTAGAACTCATTTATGCTGTGGTAAATTAAATAAATGGAGGACATTTTCACAAGTAGTAAGACACCAGCTTCATAAGTGATCAATAATTTAAGAGGAAATTTATATTTAAATTAAATTAGATAAAACATTTACAAGGTCGTGTAACTAGATTCCTGTTTTATTATTATTTAGAGGCAACAGACTTAGTATAAAAGGTGGCTCATTGTGACTTCTACTCACATAATAAAATCAATGGGCTGATGGGCTACTTCTAAACAAAACTACTCCTAACTGATAAATAAGTTAGCCCCTTTATAGCTCGGAGGTAATTTGCTGCAGCTCTCACACAAATGTTTTATTCTGTGCTACTATACTTTTTATTCTTCAAAATGTTAAGACTTACTATTTTCTCTGTTTGCACTACAAACATGAATAAATCAAAGCTTTCATGCCCAGCACAATGCTACAATGCTTGTCTAGTAGTCGATACTCTAGACCAGGGGTAAGCAACCTCCGGAACTCCAGGTGTTGTGAAGCTACAACTCCCAGCATGCATACTTGCTCTGCTCTTCTCAGAACTCTTATAGAAATGAATGGACCATGCTGGAAGTTGTAGTTTCAGAACAGCTGAAGTGTTGAAGGTTGCTGATCTCTGCTCTAGACTTAATCCAAAAGGCACAGGCTAAACTGGGGTGTACAGTCTAGAAGATCATATATTCTTCAGCTTATGTCTCCTGCAAGGAGACATGGACTTTCTCACAGTGAATCCACATGTTGCACTTACTCAGAACAGTCTTATGCCTCATTCACACGTCAGTATTTGGGTCAATGATTTTCATCAGTGATTTTGAGCTGCTCTAAACACGGAAAAGGTGCAGATTTTTCCCTTATACCTTATGCCTGTGGAGACTCCAATTCTGGTTTTGGGCACAATCACTAATAGAAATCACTGCCCAAAACACTGGAAAAGGTCTGAAAGTGACAGAAACACCACCGAATTGGATCGGGAATAGCATTAAGACGAGGTCTGGATGCATCTTGGTCTCCCAGGTCGCTGCTGGGAACCATGTTGTCCAAATTGTACGCCACTTTTACAGACTGACAAAAATACACCCAAACCCCCCCAAAAAAAAATTACTAGAAAAATTGTTAGGAAACATTCTTCCAGTATATTCAATTGTATATACAGTGCAAGTGTTGTTAAAAATTAGAAGAAGCACTCCGATACAGCCTGTATTTAACATAATGGAGGGCTTCATTCACATTGTGGTACAATAGTTCAGGTAGTTGGACTCCTATGCCTATGCACTTAGTGAAAGGGCTGCCTAATATTACAAAGAACCGGCACTCCAATACAACCTTTCTTACACATAAAGGAGGGCATCATACACACACCCTTGAAAAATTATCCTTGATCGCCTGCTGGTGACCCTCCAAAACATTCAGAGCAAGGGCCTGCTGATCTGACCATCTAAGAAGTTAAGTGACCCAGTAAGCACAGGCTACCAAGAAAGAATGACCAATTTCAATTTTATTTCTTTGGGGGGTTAGAGAGAACATTAACGTCACATAGCAGAGTTAGCGCAGTGAATGGCGGTCAGCACTGGCTACAAAAAAATTACGTTGCATTTCATAGCTATATTTTGCATGCGCTAACGTTACTCTGTAGATTCAGTGCAGGGAATGTCGTTCAGTACCAGCTAGTAAAAAAGTTTGAAATATTTACCCCAGTGCAACTATATAAAAACCCGTATCCTGCAAAAAACACATGCGTGAAAGATTCACCACCGAAGGAAAGCAAATTATGTTTCCATCCAAATCTGAAACATAGAAAAGAATATACCATGTGAGCTGACCCCAAAAAAATTGTAGGTGAGGGCCTGCAGGTGAGCTGACGATCCCTGATGAGGGACATGAGGATATCTTATGCACTGATCCCCAAACTCTTCAGCCTCCAAAGTCAGAAGAAGATGACAAAGTTGTCAATAGGTACCAGACTGAGGAAGTGGGTTTGGAGATGGGGGATGATGACATCACTGACCCAACCTGGGAAGGTGGAAAGCCAAGTGAGGACAGCAGGACAGAAGGGGAGGGATCCACAGCACAGCAACAGGTTGGAAGAGAACTCAACATTTCATAAATAACAATAACCATAACATATTTTACATCCTATTAATAAACTCAAACCATAACAATAAAACCTCAAACACAGGAACATAATGGGGGAAGACTGTAAAATGGAGGCTAAATGAGTAGGGGTGGGAACACTAGCAACCTTAGCACCACCAGCATGATCCGCCACATGGCATCACAGCACCCTAATCGGTGGGACGAACCCCTTGGTCCACAATCAGTGTCTGTGGGACACACCACTGCCTCCTCTTCCTCCCCTGTGTAACATGATGGCCAATCCTCTGTCCTAGACGCAGGCCTGGATGACTCCAGCCCTGTAGTTGGGCCTTCGCAAAGCACCATCAGCTAGCACACCCACTTATGTCTCCAAGCACAGCTTACAGATGTCCCCAGGCCTTTGAACGTAAGCGCCAATACCCTACCACCCACCCACAGGCAACAGCACTAAATGCGCACCTTTCAAAATTTGGAGCCATGGAAATGTTGCCATTTAGGCCTGTGAACACTGAAGCTTTCCTCAGCCTCATGGCGGTGGCCGTCCTTCGTTACTCAGTCCCCAGCCTCCACTATTTTTCTTGGTGTGTCATCCCCGCATTTCACCAGCAATTGTGTCCCGTAACATCACCAGTGCCCTGAACAACAAAATTATTGGGAGGGTCTACTTAACGACAGACACACAGACAAGTGCTTTTGGCCAGGGATGCTACATTTCCGTGACGGCACACTGGGTGAACCTTGTGGAGGCCGGTAGCGAGTCGTAACCCTGGGATGGCACAGGTTCTACCGATTGTGGGCACTACTTCCATCAGGATTACTGCCACCACCTTCATTAGTGGCTGCAACCCCCCCACCCCTTCATCTCCTCCACCTCTACCTCCTTCTCCGCTGCAAATTCAGAATTCTCATGGGAAGGCGGCAACAGGGCTTGCTGAAATTCATTTGCTTAGGTGACAAACAGCACACCACCGCAGAGCTGTGGTAGGGTATAAGGGACCAGGTTGGTTGTGTCTGATAATGGCCATAACTTGTTGGCAGCTTTGTAGCTCAGCAAAATCACACACATGCAATCATACAGCATATATGTACCATGCACAACAAACCTCCCAAACGTATACATTAATATAACTAAAAACCAAACACACAAGAGTGGAGGTAAACCAATGGCATGAACTTTTTAAGAACTCATAAATAACAAAATAACCATAACATATTTTATTTTACAGCCTAGTCAGAAACTCAAACTCAAACCATAACAATAAAAAAATCAAACCCTGGAACATAACAGGCCCAGCCATCAACAAATCAGGGCCATCACAGGGGCAGAAAACAACCTCTGCCCAGTGAAGAAGGGAAAATTGTACATGGAAAACATGCTGATATGGCCATGAGGATCCCACCTTAATGTCCAGGATCCGACCATACCATGCCTAGGCCACATGTTGTCAAGTTTCTCCCAACCTACACCATTTTGTCTGAGCTACTGGCGAAGGTGCGCCCATTTCCAAAAGTCATCTACAGCTGCCGTCGGTTTGGCAACGCTGCTGCAGCGCTTGCATTTGCCTGCAATTGTGCGACGTGAGAACACGCTGGAACTCTACGTTTTGCATGTTGTCTAGGCTTTATGAGCAGCAGAGGTCAGTAGTGGAATACCAGCTGCAACATGCTATAGTATGTCCGACCTCTGTGAGGTTTTTTCGCAACTTTGAGGGATAAACACAGCCTAACCATACCACTTCTGTATCTAGTGAAACGCTGGCTGGTAACGATGAAGGCGAACGCTTCACATATGGAAGAGGTGGAACTAGGGGGAAGACATCATACAGGGTGTTAGGCAGAACACCATCAGTTTGGCTTCTCAGTGTGAATTTGATGATGATGATGAGGAGGAGGAGCAAGAGACAGTTACCTACGCTACAGAGGGTAGTAACAATAGCAGGTTAATTCTATCTGTTCTGCATAGAAGGACAGGAGAGGAGGAAGATGATAAGCAGAATGAGAGTCATCCTCCTGATGATAATAGCGAAGTCTTGCCTGTTGGGAATCTGGCACACATGGCTGACTTCATGTTAGGCTGCCTTTTCCACGACCCATGCTTTACACGCATCTTAGACAAAATGGATTACTGGTTGTTCACCCTTATCGACCCCCCCTACAAAGATAACTTCTCATCTCTCATTCCTGTGGTGGAGAGGACGAGCAAAACAATGCAATAACAGAATGTCCTTGTTTAAAAATTGCTTAGAAAATTTCCATACGACAACACTGGAGGCACAGTACGTAGTTCCTTGGGCAACCCAGGAGGGTAGATGAGGGGGGCACACCACAGTTCCAACAGAGGCAGGGCAACACTCTACAAGACAGTTTCATGAGACGCCGCCAGCACCCTCACCCTGATGCGCGAACTAGTCTCACAAGGAGGGAAGCATTTTGGAAGAAGGTGAAGGAGTACATAGCAGACCTTGTCAGCGTCCTCAGTGATCACTCTATGCCTTAAAACTATTGGGTTTCCAAGATGGACACGTGGCACAACTGCCACTCTATGCCTTTGAAGGGCTGGCCTGTACACTGTATTCACTAAAACCTCATCCAAAACTTACACATTACTATAAAATACAAACATAACATACTACAGTGGTGGTAAAACAATGGCATGGCCTGTTGAATAACTCCTAAAATAAATAACAATAACATATTTTACAGCCTAGTCATAAATAGGGTTGAGCGAACTTGAACTGTATAGTTGGGGTGTTACATAAAAGTTCGGGGTCGGGTCCGTTGTTCGGCGATTCTTCCCGCTTTCTGAAGGGCTGCACAGCAGCCAATCAGCAAGCGTTTTACTACCTTTGCCCTAAGAAGCCATCACAGCCATGCCTACAAATGGCATGGCTGTGATTGGGTGAGTGCAGCATGTGACCCAGCCTCTATTTAAGCTGGAGTAACGTGGCGCCTCACGTCAATCTGCTCTTCTTAGTGTTAGGGACAGATTAGGGAAGAAATCTGCAGAACCTGTTGTACATTAATCCACAAGATGCAGCAAATAGAGAGGGAAGGAGCTTCAGCAATCCTACATTTCTGTACTCAGCCACTGCCAAGGAATTTTTTTTAAATCCATCTGTTACAGAGGTGGGGGTCGGCGGCCATTTTAGCCACTGCAGTGTACTGCATGTATGCCAGCCTGGCAGGGACATCAGCTTAATCCTTTCGGCTCAGTGAAGGAGAAAATGCTTTTTTTTTCTGACTGCTCAATTCCCCTACGTTACCTTTGGTATAATTAAGGGGTGACATAATCCATTTGTCTAGTTTGGGACCTGTACTGCCACAGAGCACTTGTGTATACAATGCACTGAACCATATATTCAATTTCTGCAGTATTTTTGTGATAAAAAGCTGTGATCCTGGTCCCCAAAGCAGTTTGAAATAAACCAGCCAAATACACATTTGACATTTCTGCAGTGAAATAGTGAATACATTTTTTTGGTGGGAAAAAAGCAATATTCTTGCTCCACAAAGCAGTTGTGCATACAGCGTGCAAATAGATATTTAATATTTCTGCAGGAAAAAAAAAAATGTTGTTCTTGGTCCACAAAACAGTTTAAAATACATCGCCCAAATACACATTTGACATTTCTGTCGTGAAATAGAGCTTCAGTGTATTTTTGGGAAAAATAGAAGTATTCCTGGTCCACCAAGCAGTGTTAAAAACACCGCCAAATACATATTTTACATTTCTTCAGTGAAATAGAGAATCAGTGTATTTTTTGAAAAAAAAATAAAAAATTCCTGGTGTTCAAAACAGTTGAGCAGACAGCATACAAATACATATTTAACATTTCTGCGAGGAAATGGTGGAAAAAAACTTTATTCCTGGTCCACAAAACAATTTGAAATACCCCGCCCAAATACACATTTGACATTTCTGCCGTGAAATAGAGCCTCAGTGTATTTTTGGGAAAAATAGAAGTATTCCTGGTCCACAAAGCAGTTCCAAATACACCACCCAAATACACATTTGACATTTCTGCAGTGAAATAGTGAATACATTTTTTTTTTTTGTGGGAACTAAGCAATATTCTTGCTTCACAAAGCAGTTGTGCATACAGCATAGAAATACCAACGTTTTTCTGTGTTTTATTTAAAAAATCCTTGTTCTAGGTCCACAAACCACTTATTCATATAGGTGTAGAAATACCAACGTTTTATTAATAGCATTGAAATACTGCTTTTCTGTGTTTTATTTAAAAAATCCTTGTTCTGGGTCCACAAACCACTTTTTCATAAACCGTAGCAATAGCTACGTTTTATTAATAGCAGTGAAATACTGATTTTCTGTGTTTTATGAAAAAATCCGTATTCTGGGTCCACAAACCACTTTTTCATAAACCGTAGAAATAGCTACATTTTACTGAAAAAGAAAAAAAACGTATTCTGCGTTCACCAAGCAGTTGTGCATACAGTGTACAAATACATATTTTAAATGTCTGCAGTGAAATTGAGAATCAGTGTGTTTTAGGCCAAAAAAAAACTTATTCTTGGTTCACAGTGCATTTTTATGACATGGGCACTGCCTTAGTGAACTTAATTGTTGACAATTGGCAGGTAAATTGACACCGGAGAGAAACCATCTTTCAGCTTGGTGGGTGAACGCAATTAATGAGGAAAACATCAAATAAGGGACGTGGGCATGGTCATGATGGTGTTGGTGGAGCTCCTGTTGCTGGGAGAGGACGTGGCCGTTCAGCGCCAACTACCGGTCCAAGTGAAACACCTTCCTCTGGTGCGAGTAGGCAACAGAACCTGCAGCTCTACAGATGGTGAGGCCAGAACAAGTACAGGTGATAGCAGACTGGGTGGCTGACAGTGCCTCCAGTTCCTTTCACAGTGTCTCCCACCCAGTCCTCTGCAGAAAGCTCAGAGTTGGCACCTGCAGCCCATGCTCATCAGTCTTACACCTCACCCCCTTGCAAATCAGCCAATCAGTCAGAGCTCCAAGTCATGCAGCAAACTCTTATGCTTTTTGATGACTCTGTTGGCAGGGTTTCCCTGGCCCATCCACCTAGCCCTGCCCCAGAAGAGGAAGACCTTGAATGCACTGATGCTCAACCACTTTTGTTGCAGGATGAGGTCATCGGAAGACCGCCGCAGCATGTCTCTGATGATGACAAAACACAGGTGCCAACCGCTGTGGATTTCTGCAATGTGCAGACCGAAGAAGAGGGCAGGGGTCATGAATGGGTGGAAGATGATGTGGAGGATGATGAGGTCCTAGACCCAGACAGTTTGTGCTAGTGACGTGTGCAGTTCTGAGTAAGAGGTGGTGGTCGCACAGAGGCAACAGCACAGCAAAAGAGGGAGCAGGATTCGGCCGTTCCATAGACAGTACGCCTGCTACTGCCCAGCGCACCCAGGCACCGAGCACACCAAGGCCTGCTCCAAGGAGTTCATTGGCATGGCAGTTCTTCATACAATGTGCTGATGACAAGACACGAGTGGTTTGCACGTTGTGCCATCAGAGCCTAAAGCGAGGCATAAACGTTCTTAACCTGAGCACAACCTGCATGACCAAGCATGTACATGCAAAGCACGAACTGCAGTGGAGTAAACACCTTAAAAACCACGAAAGGTCTCTGGATCCTCCTGCTACCTCTTCTGCTGCTGTCTTGGCCTCTTCCTCCACCTCTGGCGTCAACGTGGCACCTGGCAACCAGCGAACAGAGGATGTCCCACCAACACCACCGCCACCTCTGTCACCATTACCAAGCATCTCCAGCATGTCACAGGCAAGCGTTTAGCTTTCCATCTCCCAAACACTGGAGAGAAAGAGAAAATACCCACCTACCCACCCTCGATCCCTGGTCCTGAATGCCAGCATTTCAAAATTGCTGGCCTTTGAAATGCTGTCATTCCGTCTGGTAGAGACGGACTGTTTTAAACAGCTGATGGCGGTGGCTGTCCCACAGTATGTAGTTCCCAGCCGCCACTACTTTTCCAGCCGAGCCTTCCCTTCCCTGCACAACCAAGTGGAGGATAAAATCAAGTGTGCACTGCGCAAACCCATCTGTGGCAAGGTCCACATAACCACAGATACATGGACCAGTAAGCATGGCCAGGGTCGCTATATCTCCCTAACTGCACACAGGGTAAACGTAGTGCAGCTGGGCCCGAGGCGGATAGCGGTTTGGTGCATGTTCTTGGTGCAGGGCATAATTCTTTGCCTCCTGTTGCCTCCTCCTCCTACTCCGCATCCTCCTCCTCTTCTACCACCCCCACATCTGGTCATCGAAAGAACCTCACCCCCAACTTCAGCACAGCCAGGGATAAATGTCAGCAGGCGATTTTAAAACTCGGGTTTGGGTGACAAACCCCACACTGCACAGGAGCTTTGGAGGGGCATAGAACAACAGACTGATGAGTGGTTGCTGCCAGTGAGCCTCAAGCCCGGCCTGGTGGTGTGCGATAATGGGCGAAATCTTGTTGCAGCTCTGGGACTAGCCGGGTTGACGCACATCCCTTGCCTGGCAGATGTGCTGAATCTGGTGGTGCAGAAGTTTCTTAAAAACTACCCAGACATGTCAGAGCTGCTGCTGAAAGTTTAGTCCGTCTGTGCTCGCTTTGGTGTTCTCACCCTGCTTCTGGTCGCCTGTCTGCGCTGCAGCGTAACTTCGACCTACCAGCTCACCGCCTCATATGCGACTTGCCCACTAGGTGGAACTCCACCTTGCATATGCTGGAGAGACTGTGCGAGCAGCAGCAGGCGATTGTGGAGTTTCAGCTGCAGCACGCACGGGTCAGTCGCTCAGCACTACTTCACCACCAGTGACTGGGCCTGCATGCGAGACCTGTGTACCTTGTTGCAGTCTTTTGAGTACTCAACCAACATGGCCAGTGCTGATGACGCCATTGTTAGCATTACAATACCACTTCTATGATTGAAAAATCAATTACGCTGATGATGGAAGAGGATGTGGCAGAGGAGGAGGAGGAAGAGGGGGCATTTCACAGGGTTTCAGACCGGTCATTCTGAAGTGGCTCAGAGGGTGGGTTCCTAGACCAGCAGAGGCCAGGTACACATGTGGCCAGCAAGGGCACAGTTCTGGCGGATAAGAAGGAGGAGGAAGATGAGGTAGAGGAGAAGGAGGAGGGCCATCATTGAAGTGTGGCTGGGGGGATACGGAGGACACAGATGATACACTACCTACAGAGGACAGCTTATTCCTACCTCTGGGCAGTCTGGCACACATGAGCGACTACATGCTGCAGTGCCTGCGCAATGACAGCAGAGTTGCCCACATTGTAACTTGTGCTGACTACTGGGTTGGCAACCTGCTGGATCCCCGGTACAAAGACAACATGCCCACCTTAATTTGATAGGAAGATGCGCGAGTACAAGCGCACGCTGGTAGACGCGCTCCTGAGGGCATTCCTAACTGACACGGGGGACAAGTGGAAGCACAAGGCGAAGGCAGAGGAGAAGGAGGAGCAAGAGATCGCCAACGCAGCTGTGTCACAGCCAGCTCCTCAGAAGGCAGGGTTAGCATGGCCGACATATGGAAAAGTTTTGTCACCGCTCCACAGCAACCTGCACCACCAGCTGATACGGAACGCCTTAGCAGGAGGCAGCATTTGAGCAACATGGTGGAACAGTACATGTGCACATGCCTCCACCTACTGACTGATGGATCTGCACCATTCAACTTCTGGGTCTCTAAATTGTCCACATGGCCTGAGCTTGCCCTTTATGCCTTGGAGGTGCTGGCCTGCCCTGCAGCCAGTGTATTGTCTGAACGTGTATTTATCACGGCGGGGGGGGGCGTTATTACACAAAAACGCAGCGGCCTGTCCACAGCCAACGTCGACAAGCTCACGTTCATTAAAATGAACCAGGCATGGAACCCACAGGACTTGTCCGTACCTTGTGCAGAATAGACATTTATAACCGCCTCAGCCATACATTCTTGTACTCCAGTGCACTTATTCATTGAATCCTTTTTTTATTTGTACCATTATTTTGGGGGCTACCCCAATTTGAATGAACTTCTCCTCTGTCTGGTTGCCTGCGGCCTAAATTACTGAAAATGGCCTGTTGCTTTGGTGGGTGACATTAACCTCTTTCTGCTGTACATTGACCTCTCCTCTGTTTGGGGTGCCAGGGGCCTACATTTATGATAATCGACTGCTGCATTGCTGGGTGACATTATGCCTGTTTTGCTGTTGCGTGACCTATCTCCTTTGTCTGGGTGCCAGGGGCCTAAATTACTGAAAATAGCCTGTTCCATTGCTGGGTGACATGAAGCCTTTTTGCCGTGCATTGCCCTCTCCTCTGTCTGGGTGCCAGGGGCCTACATTTCAGATAATCGCCTGTTGCTTTGGTGGGTGACATTAACCTCTTTTTGCCATCTAATGACCTCTCCTCTGTCTGGGTGCCAGGGGCCTACATTTATGATAATCGACTGCTGCATTGCTGGGTGACACAATGCCAGTTTTGCTGTTTTGGGACCTCTCTCCTCTCTCTGGGTGCCAGGGGCCTAAATTACTGAAAATGGCCTGTTTCATTGCTGGGTGAAATGAAGACTCTTTTGCCGTGCATTGCCCTTCTCCTCTGTCTGGATGACAGGGACCTACATTTCAGATAATCGCCTGTTGCTTTGGTGGGTGACATTAAACTCTTTTTGCCATCATATGACCTCTTCTCTGTCTGGGTGCCAGGGGCCTACATTTATTATAATCGAGTGCTGCATTGCTGGGTGACACAATTACTTTTTTTTACTTGACCTCTCTCCTCTGTCTGGGTGCCAGGGGCCTACATTTATTATAATCGAGTGCTGCATTGCTGGGTGACACAATGACTTTTTTTTACCTGACCTCTCTCCTTTGTCTGGGTGCCAGGGGCCTAAATTACTGAAAATGTCCTGTTTCATGACATGAAGCCTCTTTTGTCGTGCATTGCCACTCTCCTCTGTCTGGGTGCCTACTTTTCAGATAATCTCCTGTTGCTTTGGTGGGTGACATTAACCTCTTTTAATCGTCCAATGACCTCTCCTCTGCCTGGGTGCCAGGGGCCTACATTTATGATAATCGAGTGCTGCATTGCTGGGTGACATGATGCCTGTTTTGCTGTTATGTGACCTCTCTCCTCTGTCTGGGTGCCAGGGGCCTAAATTACTGAAAATGGCCTGTTCCATTGCTGTGTGACAGGAAGCCTCTTTTGCCATGCATTACCCTCTCCTCTGTCTGGGTGCCAGGGTCCTACATTTCTGATATTCGCCTGCTGCATTGGTGGGTGACATGAAGCCTGTTTTGCAGAGCATTGACCTCTCCTCTGTCTGGGTGCCAGGGGCCTAACATTTCTGAATATCACCTGTTCCATTGGTGGGTGACATTAACCCATTTTTGCCAGTGATAAGCCACAGCTGTGCATTGCTGGCAGGAAACTAAATTTTGTAAAAACGTATGTTACTGATCAAAAGATGCGTGACTACTGACTACAAAACACACGCTGGTAGATGCTCTGCTGATGGCATTCCCACCTGACGCCTCCCCAATCTCCTATTCCACCTCCTCCTCTGAGTTGTCAATTAATATTGTTTCATTTTTAGTTATTTTATTTCCCTATCCACATTTGTTTGCAGGGCACTTACCCACAATTTGCTGCCTTTTGCAGCCCTCTAGCCCTTTCCAGCGCTATTTTACAGCCATTTTAAAATAGTTCGGGTCCCCATTGACTTCAATGGGGTTCAGGTTCGTGGTCAAGTTCGGGTCAATTTCGGATCACGAACCTGAACATTTCCGTGAAGTTCGGCCAAACTTTTCAAACCTGAACATCCACGTGTCTGCTCAACTCTAGTCATAAACTCTAACTCAAACCATAACATAAAAAAGTCAAACACAGTACACAGGGTGATAGCCAGACCACCCTCAGTTTGTCTTCTTTATGCCTCAGAGGTGCTGGCCTGCCCTGCCACCAGCGTTTTGTCACAGCGGGTATTTAGTGATGCTGGGGCCATAATAACAGATAAGCGGATGCGCCTGTCAACTGAAAATGCTGACAGGTTGACTATTATAAAAATGAACCGGGCCTGGATTGCCCCTGACTTCTCTACTCCGTCAGATAAAAGCAGCTGAACATAAAGGCACTTTAAATGAGTTTTTTGTAATGAACTGAATACACTGTATTTACATACACCTCTGCCACCACCAAAAAGGTTATATGATTTAATCTTCCTTTTCTTGTCCTTCTCCTCCTCCATCATATCAACATGCTTTTTAGGCTGCCCTCGCTCATAATGTTTTATAGGGTCAGCGAAACACTTGCACAGGTGCCAGAGGTGACACTCAGAGCCCTCTCTGTGGGCACCCTTACCCTTGAAAAAGTCTATGGTGCTCCAATATGCCTTACACTTTTCCTGCCATTCATCAGCATCAGGTACGCCATGAATGGCCCAGGCAGCACATTGACTGTAGGCAGGCTATTATAGCTAAATAATAAGGAACATGGGAGATATACTATATTGTACTGTAGTATTCAGGGTAAATGATCGTGTGGGCACTTTGCGGTAAATAAGTGTGTTTGTGGTTGCAGTTTGGGCAATCAGTCTCTAAGAGGTTCGCCATCGCCTTCACAATTTTAGAGGGTTAGCGCACCTGGAGGCCCTCAGCTACATTATTTTACTCTGTTTCATTGAGCCCAAGGCCACAGCCTCTGCGTGAACCATCAGCATCACGGCCACTTCCACGTCCCCTAAAGGCCGCCTTCTTAATATTAAATGTCATATATGCTTAAAAGTATTGTCATACGTACAGAATCATAGGATATACCAGGGATGGGCAAACTGCGGCTCTCCAGCTGTTGCAAAACTACAACTCCCAGCATGCAAAGACTGCTTACAGCTATCAGTCTACAGCAGGGCATGGTGGGAATTGTAGTTTTACAACAGCTGGAGAGCCGCAGTTTGCCCATCCCTGGGATATACCAATAAATTAAAACAGGTACTTTGAATGTGCACACTTTACACATGGGATGTAGCTCTGATAATGTCACAGACTACCATACACCGTCTGCGGATGAAGTACAGTATATGTTAATGATATGTATGAAATGCACACACAGTAGATGTGACACAAATATTTTACTTTTACCCAAAATACACTGTTTTCACATGTGGTATTGTAATTGAAACAGAGAGCAAAGCGCTATGGACACTAGATTTGGACCAGATTATTTAGATTATCGCAAGACACACAGATTTTAAATTTGATTCATTATATGCCCCAGTAATGAACAGAATATGGACACTAGATTATGCACAGATTATTTAGATTGGCGCAACAGACACTCTTTTCAAATGTGGGAGAGTAATTGTCACAGAAATCCACACTATATGGACAGTATATTTGGCACAAAACAGTTAAATTTGTCCCACATACAAATAATTCTATGCTGGAATACTGTATATATGGTTGCGGCCTAAACGCACACACATATGTGCCTAAAACTAGTTAAATTTGTCCCAAATAAAATCTATTCTCTGCTGGAATACTGTATATACGGTTGCGGCCTAAGCGCACACACAGATGTGCCCAAAACTAGTTAAATTTGGCCAAAATATAAATAATTCTCTGCTGGAGTAATGAATATAACGGTTGCGAATTGAACGCACACACAGATGTCCCCCAAACTAATTAAATTTGTTCCAAATACAAATAATTCTATGCTGGAATACTGTATATATGGTTGCAACCTAAACACACACACAGATGTGCCTAAAACTAGTTAAATTTGTCAAAAATAAAATTTATTCTCTGCTGGAATATTGTATATATGGTTGCGGCCTAAACTCACACACAGATGTGCCCAAAACTAGTTCAATTTGCCAAAATATAAACAACTCCCTCTGGAGTAATGAATATAACGATTTTGGATCGAACGCACACAAAGATGTGCCCCAAACTAGTTACATTTTTCCCAAATAAAATGTATTCTCTGCTGGATACTGTATATACGGTTGCGACCTAAATGCACACACAGATGTGCCCAAAACTAGTTAAATTTGACCAAAATATAAATAGTTCTCTGCTGGAGTAATGAATATAACGGTTGTGGATTGAACGCACACACAGATGTCCCCCAAACTAATTAAATTTGTTCCAAATACAAATAATTCTATGCTGGAAAACTGTATATATATTTGGTGGCGGCCTAAAAGCACACACAGATGTGCCTAAAACTAGTTAAATGTGTCCCAAATAAAATCTATTCTCTGCTGGAATACTGAATATACGGTTGAGGCCTAAACGCACACACAGATGTGCCCAAAACTAGTTAAATTTGCCCAAAATATAAATAATTCTCTGCTAGAGTATTGAATATAATGGTTGCGAATTGAATGCACACACAGATGTGCCCGAAACTAGTTAAATTTTTCCCAAATAAAATGTATTCTCTACTGGAATACTGTATATACATTTGCGGCCTAAACGCACACACAGATGTGCCCAAAACTAGCTAAATTTGCCCAAAATATAAATAATTCTCTGCTGGAGTAATGGATATAACAGTTATGGATTGAACGCACACGCAGATGTGGCATAAATTAGGTTAATTTTTTTTTTTTTCTCTGATGGCATGGCGTATATCTCACTAGCAGGCATACTCTAGTGAATAAGCCCCTTTTTATAATGTCTGCAAAACACACTGCTTTCTGATGGTGTACAGTAGATCTTACTTACAGACACATTCTAGTGAATAAGCCTCTTTTTATAATGTCTGCTAAGCACATTGCTTTCTGATAGCGTACTATAGATCTCACTTGCAGAAACACTCTAGTGAATAAGCCCCTTTTTATAATGTCTGCTAAACACACTGCTTTCTGATGGCGTAATGTAGATCTCACTAATATCAAATCTTTCAGTCTTTTAAAAGCTTTTGGGTACTTAAAAAAGTGATTTTCCAGCCCTACACGATCTGTTCCTTCCTGATGATGCCTGTCCCTGATACTGCTGAATTTAACCCCTGGTAAAAATAAATAAATAAATAAATAAATAAATGGTGCTGCACTGCTGTCAAACACACACAGTAGTCCTTAAGAGGACTGTTTGGTCTTTCAATAGTTTTTTTGGAGTAAAATCTGTGAATTTCCAGCAAAACGCTATCTGTCCCTGCCTAGGGACATCGGCTCCTATATAAACTGGTATCACATGTTCCGGCCAGCCAATCAGTGTAAGGCTAATAGCTAACATGGTTATGGCATTACACTGAAGCAGGGGCGTAGATAAGGGGGGGATAGGGGGGTTCAAACCCCCCCCCAGAACGTTTGCCCTTTTTTTTTTTTAATGGATGCGCTGCGCCAGCTGCTTCTGCCACGCGGCCCGGCTCGGCTCATGCCAGGCCCGTGCGGGTGCTGGCGGCGCGTAGTGATTCAGTGAGGTGAGCAGTCACTGACTCACTGTTTGTCACGTGGTGCGGGCGGCGCGCACAGGCAGTGTCTAGCTAGCAGAGAAGAAGAGCTGCCGCCTGCCTGCAGTGCTTGCGCCCGCCCGCCCCACGCCTGGCCCAGGCTGAGTCAAGTGAAGTCACTGACACTGAGTCAAGTGTGACACTGACAACAGACTCAGTGACAGTCAGTGTGAGTCTGTGACTGACACAGAGAGAGCCCCCGCAGCCCTGAGGACTCCTGAGAGACCGCGCCACGCCACCCACATTGCTTGGAGGGAGGCTTGGACTGAGGACTCCTGGTCCTGGAGACTAGTAAGTGCTCACTGCTCAGTGAGACTGTGTGAGAGAGACTGGGGAGATCAATTTTTTGTCAAGACTGTCACTGTGATTTATTTTATTGGGGGGTGATGCAACATGATGGAAATATCATATTGTTGCATCAATTTTTTTCAAGTGTAATACTGATCTGTCTGTGTGATTTATTTTATTGGGAGATGATGCAACATGATGGGAATATGGATGATTTCACTTCAGTCCCTGTCCCCAGTCCCCACACTGTGTGGAGACTGAAGTGAAATCATCCATATTCCCATCATGTTAGACATCCCCAATAAAATAAATCACACAGATTAGTCTTACTCTTGAAAAATTGATCTCCCAGTACTGAGGAGATCAATTTTTCAAGAGTAAGACTGATCTGTCTGTGTGATTTATTTTATTGGGGTGCAACATGATGGGAATATGGATGATTTCTGCATGCAAAGTGCAAATTAATGCATATCAATGCTGCTGCAGCTATATTGCTCCTCTCTGTCACAGTTCCAGGCTAGGCTGCAAGCTGCAGCACATCTTTTCGTGTGTCTGTGCTCCTGATAACGTCTTATAATTTGAGAAAGCTGAACCCCCCCCCAGGAAAAAAAATTATCTACGGCACTGCACTGAAGGGAATTACTTACCTGAACGTTGATTGGATGCTTAGGAGGTGCAAAAAGTGCGGGGAGGAGACTCGAGAAATGCGACGAGCACACGTGGTATTCCGGTACTCGGCCAAGCATGCTCACTCATCACTAGTAAACACTGTATCACGGAAGCTATAAGAAAGCACATAGAATTGCTGCTGTTCCATACTATAAGGTATAAGCAATCCCTCTATAGAAGACAACCGTCATAATATAGCATTCAACAGCACAATTTCTTTTTGTTGGATCAGAAAACCAAACCCATGATTTTATGACTTTGTACAACTTAGGGGTTTATAACCCTTAGAGGGTAATTGCCAAAGTATAATTTGGCCGGATTCACATATGCACTATGAACTCCAGCAGTCAGACCAACATTTTTTTGTGTAGTACTTCTTGCCCACCGAAAGTTGGAGTTCACAAACTTCCGAGACATTGGCTGGGGTCATGATTCTGCCTCAACCGCAAACATTGGCGGATCCAGGGGGGGGGGGGGCAACGGGGCAATTGCCCCCCCCCGAGAATCCAAGAATATACTTAGTTCCACTTCCCAGATTACCCTGCCTGTCCGCACTAGCTAGTAGCTGGCTGAACTATTCTTAAAATTAGTACCTGCTCTGGCTGCCCAGGCAGCCAGACACACATAGGGCAGGGGGCGGAGCCGGTCCGGAGCGGAGGCAGAGCAGAGCCTTGCTCTTGTGCAGTCAGAAAGACGTGCAGAAGGAAGTCAGGGAGGGAGGAGGGAGTGGTCCTGTCTGGGCAGCACATGGAGGAAGAGAAGAGCCTGCCTCCCCTGAGCTGCTGTCTGAGGTGAGTCTGTGATAAGTGAGAGTGTCAAGCAGCAGAGTGCCCACTGCCCAAGTGACTGTGTCCAGCTCCAGCAGCAGCTTGTGTTAGTGTAATCTGTCTCAGTCGACTCTGCCCTGCCCCTGCAGCCTGAGAGTGTACAAGAACCCTGCATCA
This sequence comes from Bufotes viridis, assembly GCA_033119425.1. Taxonomy (NCBI): domain Eukaryota; kingdom Metazoa; phylum Chordata; class Amphibia; order Anura; family Bufonidae; genus Bufotes; species Bufotes viridis. Next base: position 467,910,197 of record CM065589.1, read on the forward strand.
TGCACCCCCCAGCTTAGTTATATTACCACCTGCCTGTTTATTGTACCCTGATACCCCTTAGTTATATTAACCCCTGTATATTATATAACTAAGGGGTGGGTACAAGAGGTAATATTACTGAGGAGGGCTATCAGGAGTCATATACAGGTGGTAATGTAACCAGGGCCGGCGCTACCGTTAGGTGAACTAGGCGTTCTCCTAGGGCTCCGGCCTGACGTCATTCCGGCCCCAGCATACTAAACGGCGCGCTGGAGGACTGAGGAGCTGCACCACACTGGACCCCAGGGAGGTGAGTGTCTGCCTGTGTGTGTGTGTGTCTATCAGTGAGTGAGTGTATGTCTGTCAGTGAGTGTATGTGTGTCTGTCATTGAGTGAGTGTGTGTATGCCTGTCAGTGAGTGAGTGATTGTATGTCTGACAGTGTGTGTCGTTCAGTCAGTGTGTGTGTGTCTGTCAGTGTGTGCGTGTCTGTCAGTGTGTGCGTGTCTGTCAGTGTGTGCGTGTCTGTCCGTCAGTGTGTGCGTGTCTGTCCGTCAGTGTGTGCGTGCGTGTCCGTCAGTGTGTGTGCGTGCCTGTCCGTCAGTGTGTGCGTGAGTGTCTGTCTGTCAGTGTGTGCGTGTCTGTCTGTCAGTGTGTGCGTGTCTGTCAGTGTGTGCGTGAGTGTCTGTCTGTAAGTGTGTGCGTGCCTGTCCGTCAGTGTGTGCGTGCGTGTCTGTCTGTCAGTGTGTGCGTGTCTGTCTGTCAGTGTGTGCGTGCCTGTCTGTCAGTGTGTGCGTGAGTGTCTGTCTGTCAGTGTGTGCGTGTCTGTCTGTCAGTGTGTGCGTGTCTGTCTGTCTGTCAGTGTGCGTGCGTGCCTGTCTGTCTGTCAGTGTGTGCGTGCGTGCCCGTCAGTGTGTGCGTGTCCGTCAGTGTGTGTGTGCGTGTCCGTCAGTGTGTGCGTGCGTGTCCGTCAGTGTGTGCGTGCGTGTCTGTCTGTCAGTGTGTGCGTGTCTGTCTGTCAGTGTGTGCGTGTCTATCTGTCTGTCAGTGTGTGCGTGTCTGTCTGTCAGTGTGTGCGTGCGTGCATGTCTGTCTGTCAGTGTGTGCGTGTCTGTCTGTCAGTGTGTGCGTGTCTGTCAGTGAGTGAGTGACATGGCAGGGGGGTGGCAAAATGGATCTTTGCCTAGGGCGGCAAAAATCCTTGCATCGGCCCTGAATGTAACTGAGGGGTATCATCAGGGTAAATTATACAGGGGGTAATATAACTGAGGCCCCTCCTCAGTTATATTACCCCCTGTATAATTTACCCTGATGATCAGCCTGATAGCCCTCCTCAATTATATAACCCCCTGTATAATGTACCCTGATACCCTCCTCATAAATAAGGTTAGAGCTGTACGATAGGTGAGGAGGGGTATCTGGGTACATTATACAGGCGTAATATAACTGAGGAGAGCTAACAGGGTAAATTAAACATGGGGTAATATAACTGAGGAGGGCTATCAGGCTGATACTCCTCCTCAGTTATATTACCCCCTGTATAATGTCCCCTGATACCCTCCTCAGTTATAAATTAGGTTAGAGCTCTACGATTACGCCTGTATAATGTATAATATTACGCGTGTAATATGTACCCAGACACCCCTCAGTTATATTACCCCTGTATAATGTACCCTGATACCCTCCTCAGTTATAAATAAGGTTAGAGCTGTACGATAGGTCAGGGTACATTATACATGGGGTAATATAACTGAGGAGAGCTATCAGGGTAAATTATGCAGGGTATAATATAACTGAGGAGGGGTATCAGGCTGATACCCCTCCTCAGTTACATTACCACCTGTATATGTCTCCTGATAGCCCTCCTCAGTAATATTACCCCATGTATCCACCCCTTAGTTATATTACCGCCTGTATAATATCACCTGATACCCCTCCTTAGTTATAAATAAGGTTAGAGCGTTACGATAGGTGAGGAGGGGATCAGGGTACATTATACAGGGGGTAATATAACTGAGGAGAGCTATCAGGGTAAATTATGCAGGGTATAATATAACTGAGGAGGGGTATCAGGCTGATACCCCTCCTCAGTTATATTACCCCCTGTATAATTTACCCTCATGATACCCCTCCTCAGTAACATTACCACCTGTATATGTCTCCTGATTACCTCAGTAATATTACCCCATGTAACCACCCCTTAGTTATATTACCCCCTGTATAATATCACCTGATACCCCTCCTTAGTTATAAATAAGGTTAGAGCTGTACAATAGGTTAAAATAAAATAGTCTGTCCTATAAGCACCACATTATTTTCTGTCCACATCCACAAAACAATCTGATTGTGCCCCTCCTGAGAAGAGGCTCTGGATCCGCCACTGACCGCAAAGGGGGAAAATTCCTCAACTTGCTACAGGTCCACTTTATGGGCCAGTTTGAAGAAGCTCCCACTAGGGGCAATGCTCTATTGGATCTGGTCATTTCTAATGATGCAGAGCTTGTTGGAAATGTTACTGCTCGAGAAACAATAGGTAATAGTTACTACAATATAATTATATTTTTCAAAACTAAAATAAGCAACCTCTGTCAGGCAGAGCAAGGACACAAAATTTTAAAAAGGCTAATTTCCCTGGGTTGAGGGCAGCATTTCAGGGCATAGACTTGGAGCAGCTACTGTCACATAATAATACTGAGATCAAATTGGAGAGCTTTAAATCCACATTGAGTAATTGCACTAAAAAATATATTCCTTTAGCTAACAAGTATAAACTGCTAAAATTAAACCCCCACAGATACTGTAAAAAGGGCAATAAAAGACAAAAAAAGAGCATTTAAAAAATACAAATCTGTGGGGTCAGCTGTAGCAGTTGAAGACTGCAGGTGACAAAAGAGAACAAAACAAATCCTCCAAAATTATTTAAATATATAAATGCTAAAAAATAGAGTTGAGCGAACACCTGGATGTTCGGGTTCGAGAAGTTCGGCTGAACTTCACGAAAAAGTTCAGGTTCAGGATCCGAACTTTACCCGAACTTCACCCCGAACCCCATTGAAGTCAATGGGGACCCGAACTTTTGGGCACTAAAAAGGCTGTAAAATAGCCCAGTAAAGGGCTAGAGGGCTACAAAAGGCAGCAGAATGTAGGAAAGTCCACTGCAAACAAATGTGGGTAGGGAAATTAATTAAAATAAAATAAAAAATAAATAAAAATTAACCAATATCAATTGGCAACTTGGAGGAGGAGGCGGTGGAATAGGAGGTTGGGGTGGTGTCAGGTGGAAATGCTATGGGAGTTGAAGTTCTCATCACAGCCAAAAAGGATTCATGTCTGCCTGCAGTGCCACAGGCCTCATTCACAGACTCAGGGCCATGGCACCCTCAAAGAGGAGAGCGGTCCCGAAACAGCAACACAGGCCTCATGTCAACCTGCAATGTAACAGGCCATTATCATTTATGTAGGCCCCTGACACCCAGACAGAGGAGAGGTAATTTGACAGTAAAAAGAGTTTAATGTCTCCCACCAAGACATCAAGCAATTAAACGAAATATAGGCCACTGACACCCACACAATGGGGTGGTCATTAGACAGTAAAAATAGTTAATGTCTGCCACCAAGACAGCAAGCAATTAAACAAAATTTAGGCCCCTGACACCCAGACAATGGGGCGGTCATTAGACGTAAAACGAGTTTAATATCTCCCACCAAGACAACAAATGATTAAACGACATATAGGCCACTGACACCCAGACAATCGGGCGGTCATTAGACAGTAAATAGAGTTAAATGTCTGCCACCAAGACAGCAAGCAAGTACGTGAAATTAAGGCCCCTGACACCAACACAATGAGGCAGTTATTAGACAGCAAAAAGAGTTAAATGTCTGCAACCAAGACAGCAAGCAAGTACGTGAAAGTTAGGCCCCTTACACCCAGATAGAGGAGAAAGGTCCAATAGCAGCAAAAGAGGCATCATGTCACCCACCAACGGAGAAGGCCACTTTCAGTTATTTAGGCCCCAACACCCAGACAGAAGAGAGAAGTCACATAGCAGAGAATCAGGCTTCATGTCACCCACCAATGGAGAAGGCCACTTTCCAATATTTGGGCCCCTGGCTTCCAGACGGAGGAGAGGTTCATTCAACTTTGGGTTACCCCACCAAATAATGGTAAAATTAAAAAAAGAGGATTCAATAAAGAAGCGCCCTGGAGTAAAAGAATATATTGTTAAGGGGAGGTAGTCATAAATGTCTATTCTGCACAAGGGATGGACAGGTCCTGTGAGATCCATGCCTGGTTCATTTTTATAAACGTCAGCTTGTCCATGTTGGCTGTGGACAGGCGGCTGCGTTTGTCAGTAATGACGCCACCTGCCAAGCTGAATAAACGATCAGACAAAACGCTGGCCACTAGGCAGGCCAGAACCTCCAAGGCATTAAAGGCTAGCTCTGGCAATGTGGACCATTTGGAGACCCAGAAGTTGAATGTGGCCGAACCATCAGTCAGTACGTGGAGGGGTGTGCACATGTGCTGTTCCACCATGTTATTGAAATGCTGTCTCCTGCTAACATGTTCCGTATCAGGTGGTGGTGCAGTTAGCTGTGGCATAGTGACAAAACTTTTCCACATCTCTGTCACGCTAACCCTGCCCTCAGAGTTGCTGGCAGTGAAACAGCTGCATTGGCAACCTCTTGCTCCTCCTCTGCCTTCGCCTTGGGCTTCCACTTGTTCCCCTGTGACATTTGGGAATGCCCTCAGGAGCGCGTCTACCAGCGTGCGCTTGTACTCGCGCATCTTCCTATCATGCTCCAGGAATTAAGGTGGGCACATTGTCTTTGTACCGGTAATCCAGCAGGGTGGCAACCCAGTAGTCCACCCACGCTAAAATGTGGGCAACTCTGCTGTCGTTGCGCAGGCACTGCAGCATGAAGTCGCTCATGTGTGCCAGGCTGCCCAGAGGTAAGGACAAGCTGTCCTCTGTGGGAGGCGCATCGTCATCGCCCTCCGTTTCCCCCCAGCCACGCACCAGTAATGGGCTCGAGTTGTGTTGGGTGCCACCCCGCTGTGAACATGCTTCATCCTCATCCTCCTCCAACTCCTCCTCATCTTCGTCCTCCTCGTCCTCCAGTAGTGGGCCCTTGCTGGCCAAATTTGTACCTGGCCTCTGCTGTTGCAAAAAACCTCCCTCTCAGCCACTTCTAAGAGACTGGCCTGAAAATGCTAAAAATTACCCCTCTTCCTCCTCCTCCTGGGCCACATCCTCTTCCATCATTGCCCTAAGTGTTTTCTCAAGGAGACATAAGAGTGGTATTGTAACGCTGATAACGGCATCATCGCCACTGGCCATGTTGGTGGAGTACTCGAAACAGCGCAACACGGCACACAGGTCTCGCATGGAGGCCCAGTCATTGGTGGTGAACTGGTGCTGTTCCGCAGTGCAACTGACCCGTGCGTGCTGCAGCTGAAACTCCACTATGGCTTGCTGCTGCTCGCACAGTCTCTCCAGCATGTGCAAGGTGGAGTTCCACCTGGTGGGCACGTCGCATATGAGGCGGTGAGCGGGAAGGCCGAAGTTGCGCTGTAGCGCAGACAGTCAAGCAGCGGTAGGATGTGAAAGCCGGAAGCGCGCACAGACGGCTCTCACTTTATGCAGCAGCTCTGACATGTCGGGGTAGTTGTGAATGAACTTCTGCACCACCAAATTCAGCACATGCGCCAGGCAAGGGATGTGCGTCAAACCGGCTAGTCCCAGAGCTGCGACGAGATTTCGCCCATTATCGCACACCACCAGGCTACAGGAGGCAAAGGTGAGAATTTATGCTTTCTCTCCAAGATTTGTGAGATGGAGAGCTGAACGCTGCCGTGTGACATGGTGGAGATGCTTGGTGATGCAGGTGGTGGTGTCGGTGGCACATCCTCTGTTTGGTGGGCGGCAGGTGCCAACATTCCTCCCGAGGCGGAGGAAGAGGCCGAGGCAGCAGAAGAAGAGGAAGCAGGGGGAGCCTGAGTGAGTTCCTCGCTTTTAAGGTGTTTACTCCACTGCAGTTCATGCTTTGCATGTAGATGCCTGGTCATGCAGGTTGTGCTAAGGTTCAGAACGTTAATGCCTCGCTTCAGGCTCTGATGGCACAGCGTGCAAACCACTCGGGTCTTGTCGTCAGCAGATTGTTTGAAGAAGTGCCATGCCAGGGAACTCCTTGAAGCTGCCTTTGGGGTGCTCGGTCCCTGGTGGCGGTGGCTAGTAGCAGGCGAACTCCCTTGGCGGCGGCTGTTCTGCTTTTGCCCCCTGCTACCTCTTTTGCTACGCTGTTGGCTCGGTCTCACCACTGCCTCTTCCTCTGAATTATGAAAGTCAGTGGCACGACCTTCATTCCATGTGGGGTCTAGGACCTCATCATCCCCTGCATCGTTTTCCACACAGTCTTCCTCCCTGACCTCCTGTTCTGTCTGCACACTGCAAACAGTCGTAGCAGCCAGCACCAGTGTTTCGTCATCATCAGAGATGTGCGGACTCTGATGAGGTGGTATTCCCATGTCCTCATTATCAAGAAACATAAGTGGTTGTGCGTCATTCTATGTCTTCCACCACTGGGGAAGGGCTAGGTGGATTCCCTTGGGAAACCCTGCCAGCAGAGTCTTCAAACAGCATAAGAGACTTGTGGCTCAGACAGTTTCCCAGATATGATTGGGGGTGATGTGACAGACTGATGGGCTTGGTTTTCTGGTGCCACCTGTGCGCTTTCTGCAGAAGACTGGGTGGGAGAAAATGTTGTGAACGTGCTGGATCCACTGTCGGCCACCCAATTGACTAGCGCCTGTAGTTGCTCAGGCCTTACCATCCTTAGAACGGCATTGGGCCCCACCAAATTGTTGTAAATTCTGGCGGTTACTGGAACCTGAGGTAGTTGGTTCACTAGGACGTGTGGCTGTGGCAGAACGGCCACGTCTTCTCCCAGCACCAGAGGGTCCACTAACTACACCAAGACCATGTCCACGTCAGCGTCCCTTACTAGATGTTTTCCTCTTTGTTACTGTTTACCACAATAAGAAAATAATTATATGACCCAATGTATTGAATTCAAATTAAGGCCTTTTTTACAGGCACCTAACACTATCTGGCTATCTATTTATGTACTGTATTACATTAATCCAGGCACAGCAGTAACCATAGATTTAGGGGAATATCAATTGTAGGCCTAGTATTTAGGCCCTGGATGAAAGGTATCCTTTTACGGACAGATTTACACTTGGAGATGCACAGTAGCGTGTGAAAAAATATATAGGATTATGCTTTAAGCACTTGTATTTTAACACTTGGTGTAATATTCCCTTTAACGGACAGAAATACACTTGGAGATGCACGCTGAGTGTAACATACCCTTTTACGGACAGATTTACACTTGGCAATTGAATTTCACCCCAGAGAATAATATATCCTTTGACCGACACTTTGAAACTTGTCCAGTTACAGCTGGAACACTAGATTTACGGTATTTCTATTTTTGCAACTGAATTTCACCCCAGAAAATAATATATCCTTTGACGGACACTTTGAAACTTGGCCAGCCACTTCTTGGACACCAGATTAAGGGTATTGCTATTTTGGTAATAGAATTTCACCCCAGAACAAAATCTACCCTTTGCCGGACACTATTAAACTTGGCCATCCACAGCTGAAACCACTGATTTAGGGAATTGCTATTTTGTCAATTGAATTTCACCCCAGAAAAAAATATATCCTTTGCCGGACACTATGAAACTTGTCCAGTCACAGCTGGAACACCAGATTTACGGTATTTCAATTTTCGCAACTGAATTTCACCCCAGAAAATAATATATCCTTTGACGAACACTATGAAACTTGTCCAGTCACAGCTGGAACACCAGATCTACGGTATTTCTATTTTTGCAACTAAATTTCACCCCAGAAAATAATATATCTTTTGTCAGACACTATAAAAATTGTCCAGTCACAGCTGGAACACCAGTTTACGGTATTTCTATTTTTGCTACTGAATTTCACCCCAGAAAATAATATATCCTTTGACGGACACTATGAACCTTGGCCAGCCACTGCTGGGACACCAGATTTAGGGGATTGCTATTTTGGCAATTGAATTTCACCACAGAATAAACTCTATCTTTTGCCAGACGGCAGACAGTATTACACTTGGCTAGCCATAGCTGCAACACCAGATTTAGGGGATTACTATTTTGGCAATTGAATTTAACCCTTCAATAAAATATCGAAATTTCTATTCTGATTTTCTAGGGGTGACAATAAGCACAGCCAAGCCCCTGATGTAGGATATAGCAAAAAAAAAAGTATTGATGGACATGGTGGCAGCTTGTGCTGGTGCACCACAAGACACAAAATGGCCGCAGATCACCCCAGAAAAAAGTGACAGAAAAACAATCTGTGTGGCCTAAAAACCAGTGAACAATTAACTAGCAGAAGTGGAATGATTCACAGCTGTAGATCGATCACTTCATTAGGTGCTTTTGCTGACTTTTTCCTGCCAAATCTCGCCCTCACAGCAGCTGCATCCTCTCCCTACACTAATCAGAGCAGAGTGACGTGCAGCGCTACGTGACTCCAGCTTAAATAGAGGCTGGTTCACATGCTGCACTTGGCCAATCACAGCAATGCCATTAGTAGGCATGGCTGTGATGGCTTCTTCGGGCAAGAAGTAAAACGCTAGCTAATTGGCTGCTGTGCAGCTCTTCAGAAAGCGGGAAGAAATCTCTAAACAATTGACCTGAACCCAAACTTTTTAGAAAATGTTCGGGTCCGGGTCCCGAACACCCCAAAATTCGGTACGAACCTGAAGTATACAGTTCGGGTTCGCTCATCTCTATTTAGTACTAGAGTGCTATAGTTTGGACTGATTACAGAAGTCTTGCTTGTAAAGTGTCAGCCTTAAAGAGGACTCCTCAACTGACAATTGCCTAAACCTGATAAAAGTAACACTTCTGAACCTATTTCTGAGTCATGACACATGCCATACAAATGAAGTGTATCTGTACTTACTGCCTGAGGACAATTTATTCAGTAAATGTTCAACTGTTTGATTACAACTGACTCCTCATCCTTTCTACTACATTTGCACCTTATGGTGCTGGAATCATGAACCCAGGGGCCCAGCCACAGAATCACCCTAAGCATACCCATTCCCATTAAGGGCTCCTCAATGGGCTCCATCTGGCTGGTGTTCCCTTCAAAAGAGAGTGCCCCGGAGGATTAAGTGCTGTCTTTCCATTCACTGCACTGCCGGCCCATGGAGGCTCTGCTAACTGTGAGTAAATGAACTACTACCCCTACCCACCCACCGTAGCCTCACGTGTTGCCCCTGTGGCCTGGCACACTGCAGATGCGTTCCATCTTGGAACACTCCCACCCCTCTGATAAAGGCAGTCCTCATTTCTTTGAGCAAATGTGCTCCAAACTGGAACGCATACATAATCCAGCATCTCCTTTTTTCCTGCATACCCTCCAATCAAAGATCGTTGATTCCTCCCTCAAACAAAAGGACCTCAATAATAAACACTTAAATGCACCCTATTCTGAAAAGTAATCCACGGCAACAAGCATCTTATTTAGGTGAGAAAGGCATCAACCTTTGCCCACGAAGAGAAGTATCCCTAAGGGCCAATATCTAAGACTGCGCAGGATTTTTATGAACAAATTCAGAATTCAGACTATGGATTTGAGGGAGAGATTTTTAAATAGGGGGTACCCAGTTGAGGTTCTGAGGGGTGCTTTAAATAGATAGAAATGCCCTATTAAATCCTAGGGATAGAACTAGTGAAAGACAAAAAACAATCAGGATCATAGGTACATATGATAATCAACCTAGAAGAGTCCAAGGTATTTTAAGAAAATACTGGAGTATTCTCCTAACTGATGTGGATTTGAGAGATGCCCTGACTAGAGATGAGCGGACACCTGGATGTTCGGGTTCGAGAAGTTCAACAGAACTTCCCGAAAATGTTCAGGTTCGGGATCCGAACTCGACCCGAACTTCATCCCGAACCTGAACCCCATTGAAGTCAATGTGGACCCGAACTTTTGGGCACTAAAATGGCTGTAAAATAGTCCAGGAAAGGACTAGAGGGCTGCAAAAGGTAGCAAAATGAAGGCAAATGCCCTGCAAACAAATGTTGATAGGGAAATGAATTAAAATAAAATAAAATAAATAAAAATTAACTAATATCAATTGCAGAGAGGTCCCATAGCAGAGAATCATGCGTCATATCACCCACCACTGGAGAAGGCCACTTTCATTTATTTAGGCCCCGGCACCCAGACAGAGGAGAGAGGTCCCACAGCAAGGAATAAGTCATCATATCACCCACCACTGGAGAAGGCCACTTCCAGATATTTAGCCCCCAGCACCCAGACAGAGGAGAGAGGTCCCACAGCAAGGAATAAGGCGTCATATCACCCACCACTGGAGAAGGCCACTTACAGATATTTAGGCCCCAGCACCCAGACAGAGGAGAGAGGTCCCACAGCAAGGAATAAGGCATCATATCACCCACCACTGGAGAAGGCCACTTTCAGTTATTTAGGCCACAGCACCCAGACAGAGGAGAGAGGTCCCACAGCAAGGAATAAGGCGTCATATCACCCACCACTGGAGAAGGCCACTTTCAGTTATTTAGGCCCCAGCGCCCAGATTGAGGAGAGGTTCATTCAACTTTGGGTTGCACCGCAAGATCATGGTAAAGTTAAAAAAATGAGGATTCAATAAAGAAGTGCCCCGGAGTACAAGAATACATGGTTGAGGGGGAGGCAGTTATAAATGTCTATTCTGCACAAGGGAGGGACAGGTCCTGTGGGATCCATGCCTGGTTCATTTTTATGAACGGCGGCTGCGTTTGTCAGTAATGACGCCCCCTGACGTGCTGAATACACGTTCAGACAAAACGCTGGCCGCCGGGCAGGCCAGCACCTCCAAGGCATAAAATGCTAACTCTGGCCACGTGGACAATTTGGAGACCCAGAAGTTGAATGGGGCCGAACCATCAGTCAGTACGTGGAGGGGTGTGCAGACGTACTGTTCAACCATGTTAGTGAAATGCTGCCTCCTGCTAACACGTTCCGTATCAGGTGGTGGTGCAGTTAGCTGTGGAGTGGAGACAAAAGTTTTCCACGTTTCTGCCATGCTAACCCTGCCCTCAAAGAAGCTGGCCGTGACACAGCTGCGTTGGCGACCTCTTGCTCCTCCTCTGCCTTCGCCTTTGGCTTCCACCTATTCCCCTGTGACATTTGGGAATGCTCTCAGGAGCCCGTCTACCAGCGTGCACTTGTACTCACGCATCTTCCTATCACGCTCCAGTGCAGGAAGTAAGGTGGGCACATTGTCTTTGTACCGGGTATCCAGCAGGGTGGCAACCCAGTAGTCCGCACACGTTAAAATGTGGGCAACTCTGCTGTCGTTGCCCAGGCACTGTAGCATGTAGTCGCTCAGAGGTAAGGACAAGCTGTCCTCTGTGGGAGGCGTATCGTCATCATCCTCCGTATCCCCCCAGCCACTCACCAGTGATGGGCCTGAGCTGTGTCGGGTGCCACCCCTCTGTGAACCTGCTTCATCTTCATCCTCCTCCACCTTCTCCTCATCCTTCTCGTCCTCCAGTAGTGGGCCCTGGCTGGCCACATTTGTGCCTGCCCTCTGCTGTTGCAAAAAAACTCCCTCTGAGCCACTTCTAACATACTGGCCTGAAAGTGCAAAAAAAAGACCCCTCATCCTCCTCCTCCTCCTCTTCCTGGGCCACCTCCTCTTCCATCATCGCCCTAAGCGTTTTCTCAAGGAGACATAGAAGTGGTATTGTAACGCTGATAACGGTGTCATCGCCACTGGCCATGTTGGTGGAGTACTCGAAACGCGCAACAGGGCACACAGGTCTCGCATGGGTGCCTAGGTGGGAATTTACACATTCTCTCCAAGGTTTGTGAGATGGAGAGCGTAACGCTGCCGTGTGACATGGTGGAGATGCTTGGTGACGCAGGTGGTGGTGTCGGTGGCACATCCTCTGTTTGGTGGGCGGCAGGTGCCAACATTCCTCCCGAGGCAGAGGAAGAGGCCAAAGCAGCAGCAGAATAGGGAGCAGGGGGGGCCAGAGTGAGTTCCTTGCTTTTAAGGTGTTTACTCCACTGCAGTTCAAGCTTTGCATGTAGATGCCTGGTCATGCAGGTTGTGCTAAGGTTCAGAACGTTAATGCCTCGCTTCAGGCTCTGATGGCACAGCGTGCAAACCACTCCGGTCTTGTCGACAGCACTTTGTTTAAAGAAGTGCCATGCCAGGGAACTCCTTGAAGCTGCCTTTGGGGTGCTCGGTCCTTGGTGGCGGTGGCCAGTAGCAGGCGAACTCTCTTGGCGGCGGCTGTTCTGCTTTTGCCCCCTGCTACCTCTTTTGCTACGCTGTTGGCTCGGTCTCACCACTGCCTCTTCCTCTGAATTATGAAAGTCAGTGGCACGACCTTCATTCCATGTGGGGTCTAGGACCTCATCGTCCCCTGCATCGTTTTCCACACAGTCTTCCTCCCTGACCTACTGTTCGGTCTGCATACTGCAGAAAGACGCAGCAGTTGGCACCTGTGTTTCATCATCATCAGAGACGTGCAGACTCCGATGAGGTGGTATTCCCATGTCCTCATCATCAGGAAACATCAGTGGTTGTGCATCAGTGCATTCTATGTCTTCCACCACTGGGGAAGGGCTAGGTGGATTCCCTTGGGAAACCTGCCAGCAGAGTCTTCAAACAGCATAAGAGACTGCTGCATAACCTGAGGCTCAGACAGTTTCCCTGATATGATATGCATGGGGGTTATGTGACAGACTGATGGGCTTGGTATTCAGGCGTCACCTGTGTGCTTTCTGCAGAAGATTGGTTGGGAGATAATGTTGTGAACGCGCCTGTACCTGCTCAGGCCTTACCATCCTTAGAACGGAATTTGGGCAGGCAATCAGAATAACTCCCTGGATCAACGACCCCTCTTTAGTAGCTGTAGCTTGTAATATTATTACACTCCAGAAATAAATCTAGTCCCCTCTTGAATTCCTTTATTGTACTCACCATCACCACCTCCTCAGGCAGAGAGTTCCATAGTCTCACTGCTCTTACAGTGAAGAATCCATTTCTATGTTTGTGTACAAACCTTCTTTCCTCCAGACGCAGAGGATGTTCCCTTGTCACAATCACAGTCCTGGGGATAAATAGATGATGGGACAGATCTCTGTACTGACCCCTGATATATTTATACATAGTTATTAGATCTCCCCTAAGTCGTCTTTTTTCTAAAGTGAATAACCCTAATTTTCATAACCTTTCAGGGTACTGTAGATCCCTCATTCCAGTTATTACTTTATTTGCCCTCCTCTGAACCCTCTCCAGCTCTGCTATGTCTGTCTTGTTCACAGGAGCCCAGAACTGTACACTGTACTCCATGTGTGATCTGACTAGAGATTTGTAAAGTGGTAGGACTATGTTCTCATTACGGGCGTCTATGCCCCTTTTGATGCAACCCATTATCTTATTGGCCTTGGCAGTAGCTGCCTGACACTGTTTTCTGCAGCTTAATTTGCTGTTTATTAAAATTCCTAGATCCTTTTCCATGTCAGTGTTACCGAGTGTTTTACCATTTAATATGTACGGGTGACTTGCATTATTCCTTCCCATGTGCATAACTTTACATTTGTCAGTGTTAAACCTCATCTGCCATTTTTCTGCCCAAGCCTCCAATCTATCCAGATCCCTCTGTAGCAGAAAACTGTCCTCTTCAGTGTTAATTACTTTACACAGTTTAGTGTCATCTGCAAAAATAGATATTTTACTGTGCAGGCCTTCTACAAGATCATTAATAAATATATTGAAGAGAATAGGGCCCAATACTGACCCCTGAGGTACCCCACTAGTTACAGTGACCCAATCTGAGTATCTACCGTTAATAACCACCCTCTGTTTTCTGTCACTTAGCCAGTTACTTACCCACATACAGACATTTTCTCCCAGTCCGAGCATCCTCATTTTATATACTAACCTTTTATGAGGTACGGTATCAAATGCTTTGGAGAAGTCCAGATATACAACATCCATTGATTCACCGCTGTCAAGTCTAGAACTTACCTCCTCATAGAAGCTGATTAAATTAGTTTGGCATGACCGATCCCTCATGAAGCCATGCTGATATGGCGTTATTTGCTTATTTTCATTGAGATACTCCAAAATAGCATCTCTTAGAAACCCTTCAAATAGTTTACCATCAATAGATGTTAAACTTACCGGCCTATAATTTCCAGGCTCTGTTTTTGGACCCTTTTTGAATATTGGCACCACATTTGCTATGCGCCAATCCTGTGGAACCTTCCCTGTTAGTATAGAGTCCGTAAATATCAGAAATAATGGTCTGGCTATGACATCACTTAATTCCCTTAGGATACGGGGGTGTATGTCATCTGGTCCTGGAGATTTTTCTATTTTAATCTTTTTAAGTTGCTGTTGTACTTCTTCCTGGGTCAGGCAGGGCACTTTTAATGGGGGATTTACTTTTACATTCTGCATTTCATCTGACAGTTTATTTTCCTCAGTGAATATAGTGGAGAAAAAAATATTTAATAGTTTTGCTTTATCCTCGTCGCTCTCTGCAACACCCCCTCATTGCTATGTAGAGGGCCGACTCCTTCAGATTTATATTTTTTACTATTTATATAATTGAAGAACATTTTAGGGTTAGTTTTACTCTCTTTGGCAATTAATCTCTCGCTCTCTAGTTTGGCAAATTTTATTCGTTTTTTACATATTCTATTTTTTTCCTTATAGTTTATAAGTGCTTCCTGACTCCCCTCCTGTTTTAGTGATTTGTATGCTTTCTTTTTGTCATTTATTGCCTTCTTTACGGTTCCATTTATCCACATTGGTTTCTTATTGTTCCTTAGACTTTTATTCCTATAAGGTATGTACCTCTCACAATTAGATGTTACAATGCTTTTAAAAATCTCCCATTTTATGGTTGTATTTTTATTTTTGAGGATTTTGTCCCAGTTAGTTAGGCCTATGGCCTCGCTTAGTTGGCTAAATTTAGCTTTTTTGAAGTTTGGTATTTTTGTTCTTCCCTTTAGAAACTCTAATTTGAAGGATAATCGGAAGGTTATAACTTTATGGTCACTATTTCCCAGGTGTCCCCCAACCTGCACATCTGTTGTTCTATCAGGTCTATTGGTTAATACTAAGTCCAATATGGCGGTCCCTCTAGTGGGGTCCTGAACCAGTTGGGAAAGGAAATTGTCTTTGGCTATTGCCAAGAACCTGTTTCCTTTTTGGGATGTACCGCTTTCAGTTTGCCAGTCTATATATGGGTAGTTGAAGTCCCCCATGATAACGACTTCATTATGATTTGCCGCCTCGTCTATCTCGTTTAGTAATAGATTTTCTGTGGATTCTGGTATATTAGGTGGTTTATAATACACTCCTATTAGTATTTTATTATTGTTTTTTGCTCCATGTATTACCACCCACAGTGACTCCACATGTTCATGTCCCTCAGAGATGAATTCTTGAATTATGGGATTTAGACACAACTTCACATAGAGGCAGACCCCTCCACCTCTCCGGTTTTGACGATCCGTTCTAAACAGATTGTAACCTTTTATATTAACTGCCCAGTCATAGCTATCATCCAGCCATGTCTCAGTTATTCCCACTATGTCATAGTCCTCCTCACACATCACTAATTCCAGTTCACCAGTCTTGTTAGTCAGGCTTCTGGCATTAGTATACATACATTTGACAGGTTTATGTGTATTTTTTACCCTACATATTTCATTCTGAGCTGTTCTAGTCCCCCCTTCCATTCCTCCCCCAGTCACACTACCTCGCCCCTGGTCTCTATCTGCACTATCTTCCCCTCCTATAACGTAATTACCCTCCCCCCCAGTCCCTAGTTTAAACACTTCTTCAACCTTCTAGCCATCTTTCTCCCCAACACAGTTGCCCCTTCCCCATTGAGGTGCAGCCCGTCCCTACGATAGAGCCTGTAGCCAACAGAGAAGTCGGCCCAGTTCTCCAGGAACCCGAACCCCTCGTTCCTACACCAGTTCTTGAGCCACTTGTTAACCTCCCTAATCTCCCGCTGGCTTTCTTGTGTGGCTCGTGGTACAGGCAGTATTTCAGAAAATATTACTTTTGAGGTCCTTGCCCTAAGCTTTTGACCTAAAACCCTAAAATCATTTTTAAGGACTCTCCACCTTCCTCTAACTTTGTCATTGGTTCCGATATGGACCATGACCGCTGGATATTCTCCAGCCCCTCTTAGTAATCTGTCAACCCGATCCGCGATGTGTCGAACTCTAGCGCCAGGAAGACAGCACACTGTTCGGCGATCACGATCTTTGTGACAGATCGCCCTATCTGTACCCCTAATAATTGAGTCTCCCACTACCAGCACCTGTCTGGCCTGCCCTGCTCTCCTGGTCCCCTGCTTACTGGAGCTGACATTCCCCTGACTGGCAGAGGAAGTGTCTGGCTGCAGCGGTGCCGTCCCTGAACTGTCATATCCCTCATCTGCCAACCGTGCAAACTTGTTGGGGTGTGTCAGATCAGGGCTAGCCTCCCTGGCACTCTTCCCTCTACCTCGCTTTCTTACTGTTACCCAGCTAACTACCTCACTCTCCTCAGCCTTCTCGCTACCACCCTCCCCCACATCTACCCCATAGAGTGCTTGCTCAGTGAGCAGCAAACTCTTTTCCAAATTGTCAGTGGCTTTCAGTGTTGCAACTCGCCTGTTTAGAGACTCGATGTGCGATTCCAAACGGGTAATTTTCTCACATTTTGAACAAACATATACACCCTCGAACGGCTGTTCGAGGACTGCATACATCATACAAGATGTGCACTGGACGGCGCTGTCAATAATGGAAGTCATACTAAGGAAAACGCAGGAAAAGAGAGGGAAAAAAAAAGAGAGGGAAAAAAAAATACAATATAGAGCAGTGATATCAAGATTCTTACTTACTGTGGTCCCTTACAGCAGTAGGAAGACTAGCTAGAATCAAACCAACTGCATGCAAGGATGATCTAATGAATCTCTGTTTCTTGCTCCTTTTCCTGAACTCCGGTTTCTTTAACTCCACTTATGAAAGCAGCCACTTAGTAATGCAGGCCTCAGGTAGAGCAGGCTCTGGAAGAGCTGAGTGGTCTAATTTACAGCACCTGTTAGGCCAAGCGACTCCCCCTCACCAAGCAGAGAAAAAAAAAAAAACTGCTTTAAATGACACTACACAACAGAGAGAAAAAAAGCGATTTTAAATGGCAGAACTAAACTGCAAGTACTTAACTTTCTAGGTTGGCAGCGTCACACCACACTCAGACACTTGCAGTCCCAACAAAAAGACACTCAGCAGTAGAACTGCGGTTTCTTTAACTCCACTTATGAAAGCAGCCACTTAGTAATGCAGGCCTCAGGTAGAGCAGGCTCTGGAAGAGTTGAGTGGTCTAATTTATAGCACCTGTTAGGCCAAGCCACTCCCCCTCACCAAGCAGAGAGAAAAAAAAATGCTTTAAATGACACTACACAGCAGAGAGAAAAAAAGCGGTTTTAAATGGCAGAACTAAACTGCAAGTACTTAACTTTCTAGGTTGGCAGCTTCACACCACACTCAGACACGTGCAGTCCAAACAAAAAGACACTCAGCAGTAGAACTCCGGTTTCTTTAACTCCACTTATGAAAGCAGCCACTTAGTAATGCAGGCCTCAGGTAGTGTGTGAAGTTATTGAGGATGACCCTCTCAGCACTTGTACATACACCTTGAGTGTAATATACCCTTTTACGGACAGATTAACACTTGGCCTGCAACAGCTGGAACACCAGATTCAGGGTATTGCTATGTTGGCAAGTGAATTTCACCCCAGAACAAAATATATGTTTTGGCGGACACTATCATACTTTGCCAGCCAGTGCTAGGACACCAGAATCAGGGTATTGCTATTTTGGCAATTGAATTTCACCCCAGAACAAAACATATGTTTTGGCAGACACTATTATACTTTGCCAGCCAGTGCTGGGACACCAGATTCAGGGTATTGCTATTTTGGCAATTGAATTTTACCCAAGAACAAAATATATGTTTTGGCGGACACTATTATACTTTGCCAGCCAGTGCTGGCACACCAGATTTAGGGTATTGCTATTTTGGCAATGGAATTTCACCCCAGAACAAAATATATGTTTTGGCGGACACTATTATACTTTGCCAGCCACAGCTGTGACACCAGATTCAGGGTATTGCTATTTTGGCAATGGAATTTCACCCCAGAACAAAATATATGTTTTGGCAGACACTATTATACTTTGCCAGCCAGTGGTGGGACACCATATTCAGGGTATTGCTATTTTGGCAATTTAATTTCAACCCAGAACAAAATATATGTCTTGGCGGATACTATTATACTTTGCCAGCCAGTGCTGGGACACCAGATCTAGGGTATTGCTATTTTGGCAATTGAATTTCACCACAGAAAATAATCTATCCTTTGACAGACAGCAGACAGTATTACACTTGGCTAGCCAAAGCTGGAACACCAGATTTAGGGGATTGGTATTTTGGAAATTGTGTTTAACCCCTTAATAAAATATAGAAATTGTTATCCTGTGTTTCTAGGGGTGACAATAAGCACAGCCAAGCCCCTGATGTAGGATATAGCAAAAAAAAAACTAGTATGGATGGATTGATGGACTTGATGGCAGCTTGTTCTGGTGCACCACATGTCACAAAATGGCCGCCGATCACCCCAGAAAAATTTACAGAAAAACGCTCTGTGCAGCCTAAAAACCAGTGAGCAATTAACTAGCAGAAGTTGAATCATTCACAGCTGTATATCGATCATTTCATTAGGTGCTGTTGCTGACTTTTCCCTGCCTAATCTCGCCCTCACAGAAGCTGCATCCTCTCCCTACACTAATCAGAGCAGTGTGACGTGCGGCGCTATGTGACTCCAGCTTAAATAGAGGCTGGGTCACATGCTGCACTTGGCCAATCACAGCCATGCCATTAGTAGGCATGGCTGTGATGGCTTCTTAGGGCAAGAACTAAAAGCTAGCTTATTGGCTGCTGTGCAGCCCTTCAGAAAGTGGGAAGAAATCGCCGAACAACGAACCCGAACCCGAACTTTTTTAAAAATGTCCGGGTCCGTGTCCCAAACACCCCAAAATTCGGTACGAACCCGAACTATGCTCGAACTGTTCGCTCAACACTAGCCCTGACTCCTTCCCCTTTTTATTACGTTTAGAAAGGGAAGATCATTACATGATCGATTAGTCCATAGTCACTATTAGAGATAAGCGAATCGAAGCTGACAAACCTGAAAAGTGGAAAGAAAATTGGGCCTAATTGACATTCTGCGGTGCAGTGATATATTCTAAAGCCCTGTTTGCCATGTATTAGTGGAAAAATAAAAATATATTCTCCATTCACTATTGCAGATATCTGTTCAAAAGCCTGTTATGTAAAAGCAGAAAAAAATTCGGGCCTAATTGACGATCAGTGGTGCAGTTATATATTCTGAAGCCCTATTTGCCGTGTATAAGTGGCAAAATAAAAATATATTCGCCGTCCAGCGTTGCATATATCTTTTGAAAAGCCTGTTGTGTAAAAGTAGAAAAAAATTAGGGCCAAATTGAAGTTCTGCGGTGCAGTGATATATTCTGAAGCCTAGTTTGCTGTGTATTAGTGGCGAAATAAAAAAATATATTCTCCATTCAACGTTGCACTTATCTGTTAAGAATCCTTTTGTGTAAAAGTTGAAAAAATTAGGGCCTAATTGCCGTTCTGCAGTGCAGTGATATATTCTAAAACCCAGTCTGCCTTGTATTAGTGGAGAAATAAAAAATATTTAAACTAATATTTGATTATTTGATCTAACAGTATGTTAGACAGAGAAGTGCCAGGCCCTGCAAAGGGGAGTGGCAGAGGCGTTAATGTTTCTGGTGCAGGCAAAGGTCGCAGCAGAGTAAGGGGCGTTGCAGCAGGACTCACTTTGAGAGGCCTGAACTCCCAATGTCAGTTAGCGGTCATGTTGTGACCCAGCGGTTCTTGAATGGTTGACTCGATCTTTGACTTAGTCGCAAGTGACATCAGACACCCCCAGCCAAGAGTCAGTGGGTTCGTCAGACACAACCCTTAGTTGGCATGGGCCGGGAGTAGGCCCTGTGCCCTCACCTGTCCTCAACCTGCCTCTTTCCTTTCGTCCACTAGGCGGGCAAGTAGTGATGAGGAGAATGGCGTGGGAGCTGGTGTTGCGAGTGGTCAGGCTCCTGACCCAGAGACGATTGAGGAGGACATCAGTGACATGCAGACAGTACTCGATGATGATGATGTAGCTGATCACACTTGGGAGCCGGGTGACGAAGCGGCTTCATTTTTTCTTTTTCTTTATATAATATGTAATATTATAAAATCCGTTGTCTCCATGATAAAACTGCAGTGTGGGGGCCCTGTGTAGCTTCCACACACTTTCAAAATAATCCTTCCATGGGGCGAATAGATGCCGGATGACCTGTACGCTCCATGACCTTCCCAGGAGCTTCTGTCGCGAGCAGCGGTTCATTTCTGAGACATCCGTATAGTGTGAGGGAATCCGAAGACCCTCAGGATGTTACCACAGGATGTGCTCCTTCCCATCCATGATGACTGGGAACTCGTGATGTTTTTCCTGGCGTAGAGACCAGGGGCTGGTAGTTATGGTTTGGATCTTGATAAACTTCACAAATCTTCCGGGCTCCAAGCAATCTTGAATCTTTGTCTTCTCATTGTCTGTTGCTACTAAAGGTCTGTTAATGTGTTCTATTCTTCATACACGTTCACACACTGTGCAGTCTGACATTCAGCATAAACTCTTTCTGTCTTCCAAATAAAAGGACTGTTTTCTGTAGTCTAACTTGTTTATTGGCAAAACAGGAGTATTTGAGGTAAAACTATGGTAGAACACAAATAACATGTGTAAGTATATAGCATAGAATGAATCAGCAGAAAGCATAGAACAGCATGTATTACAACATTTCATCAACTCTGGGCACATGTCTAAAATGGCTATCTATACATAGGATTACATATCTAATATCTATAGCAGCTATAACATGTTCCCTGAGACAATTATAACTAACTAAACAGCCCTGCATAACATAATGTCCCTGAAGCAAAGATAGAATTCTCACCAGATATGCATGTACAAGGATGATAGAGTTTAACCACTACAGGACCGCCTAACGCACGGATGCGTCCGGCGGGTGGTCCTGTAGTTCTGATCTGACGCATCGGCGCGTCATCTCGCGAGACGCGAGACTTCCTGTGAACGCGCGCGCGTGCGCTCGCGCGTTCACAATGCCGCACGTCTCAGGAGTTCTACTGCAGCCTGCCAGCGATGATCAATCGCTGGCAGGCTGTAGATGCTAAATAAATAGCATCAAAGCTGTATATCAGACGCTGTTTTGTTAACAGCATCTTATATACCTGCTACCTGTTTCTCTGGTGGTCCCAGTTGCTGGGATCGACCACCAGAGGACCAGGTAGCTATGTAAAGTTGCACCAAACACTACACTAACCCCCCCACCCCACCCCTCACTTATTAACCCCTTGTTAACCCCTTGATCACCCCATCTAGATTCCCTGATCACCCCCCTGTCATTGATCAAAAACCTTGTAAGGCTCCATTCAGACGTCCATATGTGTTTTGCGGATCCGTGGATTCACGGATCCGCGGATCTGATCCACGGATCTGTGGATCCGCAGATCCTCAAAACACGGACACCGGCAATGTGCTTTCCGCATTTTGCAGATTCGCACATTGCCAGAACTATAAAGAAAATGCTTTTTCTTGTCCGCAATTGCGGACATGAATAGGACATGGTCTATATTTTTGCGGAACGGAAGTGCAGACCCAGAAGCGCGAATCCGTAATTCCGGATCCGAGCGGGACAAAGTCTGTCCCCATAGAAATGAATGGGTCCGCAATTCCGTTCCGCAAACAGAATTGCGGACGTGTAAATGGGGCATAAGGGTCCCTTATCACCACCGGTTAGTTAGCTACTTGTTAGGTAGTGTGGGGAGTCGCTCTGGTAGATAGCAGTGCGGGTGCAGTATAGAGGCAAAACGGAGTCCAGAAAGTGTAGCAAACAGTGTTTAATTCACACTTGTAGCAAATACACAGCAAACAGTCACTTGGTGTTAATTCACACCCATCAGAAAACGTGCAGCAAAACAAAATAGTCCAAAACAGGTTCCAGTCACCTGGGAGGCTTTAGGTGCAGGTTCGCACCTGGCTGTCAGTCCAGCCGCAAGGCGATCGACCTCCGGCTTCCAGGCTGTCTGCACTCCTCCTTGCTTGGGGTCTTGCTTCCAGCCCAGAGAACTCCACACAGCACAGCATGGATCAGCACTCCCAAACTCAAGTGATTCCACAGCCTAACAGCAGCTCCAGGACAATCACACTCAGCTGCTGAGGAGGCTGCCTTTTAAAGGCCCGGATAAAGTCCGGCCTGGACCGTGGGGAATAGGCACCCACCCAACTCTTTGCCTACTCCCAGTAAGAGCCGGCCCGGATTGGCTTTGCAGCCAAACTAAAAAACAAGGTGTCAAACAGCACTAGCTGCTGCTGACACACGAAAACCCGGCTCTTACCTCACCGAGGCCAGGAACCTCGGTGAAACGTACCTGCCATCGACCACGGTACCTTGCACCCTCTTACAGTAGCTAGCGCCCAGCCCACCGCAGCACAGTCACTGATTTTGGAGATTTTTTCATCCACGATGATCGATGCGAATAAAAAAACCTGTGCCAGTCATTTTTTTTCAGCCCAGAGACTGAACGGAAAAAAAAAATCTCATTACCCGTATGCTCAATATAAGGAGAATAGCAGAAACTCCTAATGCTGGCCATACAGGTAATGATTGCGGAGACCCTCAAAAACCAGGGCAGTACAAACACCTCACATGTGACCCCATTTTAGAAAGAAGACACCCCAAGGTATTCCGTGAGGGGTATGGTGAGTTCATGTAAAATTTTATTTTTTGTCACAAGTTAGTGGAATATGAGACTTTGCAAAAATAAAATATATATATGAATTTCCGCTAACTTGTGCCAAAATTTACTTTTTCTGTGAACTCGCCATGCCCCTCACGGAATATCTTGGGATGTCTTCTTTCCACAATGGGGTCACTTGTGGGGTATTTATACTGCCCTGGCATTTTAGGGGTCCTAAAGCGTGAGAATCCAAATGCGTAAAAATGCCCTGTAAATCCTAAAGGTACATCATGGGAATTTGGGCCTTAGCATCTTGGCTGCAAAAAAGTGTCACTCATGTGGTATCGCCATACTCAGGAGAAGTAGGGCAATGTGTTTTGGGGTGTATTTTTATATATACCCATACTTTGTGTGAGAAATATCTCTGTAAACGACAACTTTTTAAATTTTTTTATTCAAAGTTGTCAATTTACAGAGATATTTCTCTCACCCAGCATGGGTATATGTAAAAATACACCTCAAAACACATTGCCCTACTTCTCCTGACTACAGCGATACCACATGAGTGACACTTTTTTGCAGCCTGGATGCGCAAAGGGGCCCAAATTCCAACGAGTACCTTTAGGTTTTACATGGCTGCTCACAATTTAGCCCCGCCCAAAATGCCAGAACAGTAAACACACCCCACAAATGACCCCATTTTGGAAAGAAGACACCCCAAGGTATTCGCTGAGGGGCATAGTGAGTCCATGAAAAATTAAACTTTTTGTCAAAAGTTAGCGGAAAGGGAGACTTTGTGAGAAAAAACAATAAAAAATCAATTTCCGCTACCTTGTGCCAAAAAAAAAATCTTCTATGAACTCGCCATGCCCCTCACGGAATACCTTGTTGTGTCTTCTTTCCAAAATGGGGTCACATGTGGGGTATTTATACTGCCCTGGCATTTTAGGGGCCCTAAAGCGTGAGAAGAAAAATGCGTAAAAATGCCCTCCTAAAAGGTACACATTGGAATTTGGGCCCCTTTGCGCATCTTGACTGCAAAAAAGTGTCACACATGTGGTATCGCCGTACTCAGGAGAAGGAGGGTAATGTGTTTTGGGGTGTATTTTTACATATACCCATACTGTGCGTGAGAAATATCTCTGTAAATGACAACTTTTTAAAAAAAATTATACAAAGTTGTCAATTTACAGAGATATTTCTCTCACCCAGCATGGGTATATGTAAAAATACACCCCAAAACACATTGCCCTACTTCTCCTGAGCACGGCGATACCACACGTGTGCCACTTTTTTGCAGCCAAGAAGCGCAAAGGGGCCCTAAAACCAATGAGTACCTTTAGGATTTCACAGGGCATTTTTACGCATTTGGATTCTCACGCTTTAGGGCCCCTAAAATGCCAGGGCAGTATAAATAGCCCACATGTGACCCCATTTTGGAAAGAAGAAACCCCAAGGTATTCCGTGAGGGGCATGTCTAGTTCAAAGAATTATTTTTTTTTGCACAAGTTACCGGAAATTTACCGGAATACCTTGGGGTGTCTTCTTTCTAAAATGGGGTCACTTGTGGGGTATTTATACTGCCCTGGCATTTTAGGGGTCTCTAAAGTGTGAGAAGAAGTCTGGAATCCAAATGCGTAAAAATGCCCTGTGAAATCCTAAAGGTACTCATTGGAATTAGGACCCCTTTGCGCACCCAGGCTGCAAAAAAGTGTAACTCATGTGGTATCGCCGTATTCAGGAGAAGTAGGGCAATGTGTTTTGGGGTGTATTTTTATATATACCCATACTTTGTGTGAGAAATATCTCTGCAAACAACAACTTTTTAAATTTTTTTATACAAAGTTGACAATTTACAGAGATATTTCTCTCACCCAACATGGGTATATGTAAAAATACACCCCAAAACACATTGCCCTACTTCTCCTGAGTACGGCGATACCACATGAGTAACACTTTTTTGCAGCCTGGGTGCGCAAAGGGGCCCAAACTCCAACGAGTACATTTAGGTTTTACATGGCTGCTCACAATTTAGCCCCGCCCAAAATGCCAGAACAGTAAACACACCCCACAAATGACCCCATTTCAGAAAGTAGACACCCCAAGGTATTCACTGAGGGGCATAGTGAATCCGTCTGAGATTTTTATTTTTTTTTGCCAGAAGTTAGCAGAAATGGAAACTTTATTTATTTATTTTTTTCCTCAGAAAGTGTCATTTTCCGCTAACTTGTGAAAAAAAATGAAATGATACATGAAATTAACATGCCCCTCCGCAAATACTTTGGGGTGTCTTCTTTCTAAAATGGTGTCATTTGGGGGGTATTTATACTATCCTGGCATTCTAGCACCTGAAGAAACATGACAGGTGCTCAGAAAGTCAGAGCTGCTTCAAAATGCAGAAACTCACTTTTTTGCACAATAGTTTGTAAACGCTATAACTTTTACCCAAACCAATAAATATACAATTATTGCATTGTTTTTTTATCAAAGACATGTAGAACAATAAATTTAGAGAAAAATTTATAGAGAAATGTATTTTTTTTTAAAAAATTTCAACAGAAAGTGAAAAATGTCATTTTTTTGCAAAAATTTCGGTCATTTTTGATTAATAGCAAAAAAAGTAAAAATGTCAGCAATAATTAAATACCACCAAATGAAAGCTCTATTAGTGAGAAAAAAAGGAGGTAAACTTCATTTGGGTGGTAAGTTGTATGACAGAGCAATAAACGGTGAAAGTAGTGTAGTGCAGAATTGTAAAAAGTGGCCTGGTCATTAAGGGTGTTTAAGCTATGGAGACGGTTAAGAAGGAGAACTGCTTCCCAGAATACATTGCACTCCCCATAATACGATAAACTTTATTAACAAGAAAACAAGGTACAATACATTTTACCACTGCTAGATGGTGCTGTTACAAAACTAATAACTACAACATACAGCAGATGTGATCTGTAATGATACTGAAATGAATCTCCCTGTGCTGGGACAGAACACTCCCCGTCTGGCATCAACAGACGTCACTATTGGGTCCTTCTCTCTTAGCAACCCATTTTTGTCAATGGTGGGATCAAGATTTTTCAAAGGGTTAATTTTGGCGACTGTTTGACCTTTGCTGAGGTAGTCTACCGTATATACTCGAGTATAAGCCGAGTTTTTCGGCACAAAATTTGTGCCGAAAAACCCGAACTCGGCTTATACTCGAGTCATAAATTGAAACTGAAGAGCGGAGTGGGAGGAGGAGCGGGGGGAGGAGCTGGGGGCGGGCATTTGCGGCAGGGCCGATGCGCTCACTGCGCTCCGGCCCA
Source organism: Bufotes viridis (assembly GCA_033119425.1). NCBI lineage: Eukaryota > Metazoa > Chordata > Amphibia > Anura > Bufonidae > Bufotes > Bufotes viridis. Next base: position 467,936,490 of record CM065589.1, read on the forward strand.
CCGCTCATGTATAGTTTTTAAATTTGATTATAATGTACACTTATTCTTACTATAATTCTTGCCCCCTCTGTACCTCATTACATGCGGCAGGCGGGCAGTGAATACTTCAGGCCGGGCGGACGAGAGCAGCGTGACTTGCTGATGTCACGTGCCTGCCCGGCCTGCTTTATGAATGAAGCAGGCGGCGCAGGCACGTGACGTCAGTCACACTGCGCTCGCTCTCCCGCCCGGCCTGAAGTATTCACTGCCCGCCTGCCGCATGTAATGAGGTACAGAGGGGGCAAGAATTATAGTAAGAATAAGTGTATAGTATAATCAAATTTAAAAACTATACATGAGCGGTAATGAGGGGATGGGGGATGTGGATGGCACTGTTATGGGATGAGGGGATGTGGATGACACTGTTATGGGATGAGGGGATGTGGATGGCACTGTTATGGGATGGGGGATGTGGATGGCACTGTTATAGGATGGGGGATCTGTGGATGCCATCCACAGCCCCCCATCCCATAAGTGCCATCCACATCCCCCTTCCCATAACAGTGTCATCCACATCCCCTCATCCCATAAGTGCCATCCACATCCCCCATCCCATAACAGTGTCATCCACATCCCCTCATCCGATAAGTGCCATCCACATCCCCCTTCCCATAACAGTGTCATCCACATCCCCTCATCCCATAAGTGCCATCCACAGCCCCCATCCCATAACAGTGTCATCCACAGATCCCCCATAACAGTGCGTCATCCACAGATCCTCCCATAACAGTGCGTCATCCACAGATCCCCTCATAACAGTGCGTCATCCACAGATCCCCCATAACAGTGCGTCATCCACAGATCCCCCATAACAGTGCGTCATCCACAGATCCCCCATAACAGTGCGTCATCCACAGATCCCCCCCATAACAGTGCGTCATCCACAGATCCCCCCATAACAGTGCGTCATTCACAGATCCCCCCATAACAGTGCGTCATCCACAGATCCCCCATAACAATGACATCCATTTCCACCTCGGCTTATACTCGAGTCACTACTTTTCCCAGGTTTTTTTGGGTAAAATTAGGGGGGTCGGCTTATACTCGGGTCGGCTTATACTCGAGTATATACGGTATTTCCTTTGCATTACATTCACATTGTATAGTGCAAATTATTATGTTCTTGGACCTTTCCAGATTAAGGGCGGTAAAGGCATGTTTGCAGGGATGCCAATCTTTACAAGGCTTCTGGCTCACAGGTAATGTCTGAGCTTTATGGACTACACAGGCTATAGCACAAAAGAGAAACATCCAGATGGAGAACCTGTTGAAACAATGGGATTTGCGTTGGTAGTTCAAAGTCACTGTGCGTAGAGCAGATACTTCAGGTCGGATTTCTTCATCTGCATCTGGGTGTACCGATTTTAATGTGTCAGATCCGCTGCTGCAAGACGTTGAACGATACAAGAATGCAGGACCCCCTAAACCATGTTGTGTCCTTAAGGTGGCTGGCTGCGACAGATCTAGTCGTGTGGTCTGCAGGATTATGGTGTGTAGGCACGTAGTGCCACTGTTTAGGACAAGTGGATCTCCTGATCCTTGGTACCCGATTGCAGACGTAGACATAAAATCGCCTGGTTTTGTTGCAAATATATCCTAGGACTACCTTGCCGTGCGTGTAAAACTTGACTTCCTAGATTTCCAGGTTCATTCCTGAAGTTATAAGTTCAGCCAACTCCACTGCAAGCACAGCAAGTTTGGGAATCGTGTGTTGGCGGAGTGGCGCCAGCTTGGTCCGGATCATGACAAATCCTATATGGCATTGTTCTTTAGGTATGCTACAGCAGCGATTGCCGTGACTGAAGCATCACAGAAGATATACAGTCTTTGCATCTTGACTTCAGTAGATGGCACGGAAGCATAGAGTTGTTCCATGTGAAGGCTGGTCAAAGCTTTGAGAGACTTCTTCTGACCTGTCCACAGGTCCTTTTTCTCCGTGGGAAGCGGATCATCCCAATCAAACGTCTCTGTGGTGAAGTCTCTAAACATCATTTTACCTTGGATGGTAACAGGCGCTACAAATCCCAGAGGATCATATAAGCTGTTTATGGTGGACAGAACTCCTCAGCGTGTGAAGGGTTTTTCTTCCTTGCTGATTTGGAAGGTGAATGTGTCTGCCTTTAAGTCCAAAAGCAGAACAAGGCTTCGCTGCATCGGAAGGGAGTTGGTGCTAGGATCCAAGTCCTTTAGATCACTTAAATTGTCTTGGGGTGAGAAGGATTCCATTAACTCACGGCTGTTGGAGGCGATTTTGCGCAACCTCAACTTGGATAGTGCTAGCATTTCTTGGGCCCTCTTTAGAAGTCAGATTGGGTCTCGTTCGTGGGTGTGGATTTCAAGCAATAGTCCACGTAGAAATCCTTTTCCACAAAGGATCAGACATCTGACCCATACTTTGCTCTACCCTCTCGGGCTGATGTCTTAGACCGTAGATACCGACTACAGAGGAAGGACTGTTTCCGAAGATGTGCACTCTCGTTCGGTACTCTACCATTGTTCCAAATTATTATGCAAATTATATTTTTCTCATTTACCTAAATAATTGATGTAAATAACAGTCAGCATAATTCTCATGTTATCAACTATTAAGAGTACAATTCAAATTTTATTGAACAAATCTCCTAATGATAACAGTATTTTTTTTTAAACATAAAAACTTACAATGCACTGTTCCAAATTATTACGCTCAGTAAGTTTCAAAACACTTTATAGGTTGTAAAGAACTACAAATTGTCATTTGTTGAGTTTGAAGCATATTTACTGAAATCTAAAGCTATTTCAATCAAACTTTTAACAACATTTTAACTTTTTAAACATTTTAAAAGGTCTCGATACATTTTAACATAGGACCCTTTATTTGATAGCAGCTTCACAAGTCTTGCATCCATTAAACTTGTAAGTTTTTGGACAGTTTCTGCTTGAATTTGTTTGCAAGATGTCAGAATAGCCTCCCAGAGCTGCTGTTTGGATGTAAACTGCCTCCCACCCTCATAGATCTTTTGCTTGATGATGCTCCAAAGGTTCTCAATAGGATTGAGGTCAGGGGAGGATGGAGACCACACCATGACTTTATCTCCCTTTCTCTTATCCCCATAGCAGCCATTGATGCAGAGGTATTCTTTGCAGCATGAGATGGTGCATTGTCAGGCATGAAGATAATTGTATTACAGAAAGCATAGTTCTTCTTTCTGTACCAGGGAAGAAAGTGGTCAGTCAGAAACTCCACATACTTGCAGAGGTCATAATTACACCTTCGGGGACACTAAAGGGCCGACCAGCTCTCTTCCCATGATTCCGGCCTAAACATGACTCCATCACTGCCTTGCTGATGTAGCAGCCTTGTTGGAACAGGGTGGACGTCCACCAACCATCTACTACTCCATCCATCTGGACTATCCAGGGTTGCAAGGCACTCATCAGTGAACAGGACTGTTGAAAATTAGTCTTCATGTATTTTTCTGCCCACTGCAGCCGTTTCTGCTTGTGAGACTGAGCATTGGTTAGTGGTGGCCGAATAGAAGGTTTATGCACAGTTACAAGATTCTGGAGGACTACACCTTGATGTCTGTGGGACTCCAGAGGCACCAGCAGCTTCAAATATCTGCTGCTATGTAATGGTATTTTAGAAGCTGCTCTCTTGATCCGATACATGGATCTGGCAGAAATCTTCCTCAATGTGCATTTATCTGCAGAAACCTGTCTGTGCTCTAAATCAGCCACAAATCTCTTAATAGTGCAATGATCACGCCTACGTTTTTATGAAATATCTAATGTTTTCATACCTAGTCCAAGGCATTGAACTATTTCACTCTTTTTGGCAGCAGAGAGATCCTTTTTCTTCACCATATTGCTTGAAAAAGGTTCTCTGTTTAATAACGTGGAACACCCTCCTTTAGTAGTTTTTCCTTAAATTGGGCTCACCTGGCAATCTAATTATCTCAGGTGTCAGAGATAGTTTTCAGTGATCAAAAAAGCCCTGAGACACAATGCCATCCATGAGTTAAGCTGAAAAACAAAATATTGAATCTTTGTGACACTTAAATAGAATTTGCATAATAATTTGGAACAGGGTGTACAATGTCTTCATTGGGGTCGGTGTGGTACCAGAAATACCTCAAGTAGTTTCTGTGTTCTTCCTAGATAAGGAAGCAGTGGAACATCTGTTGTATGTCGGCCATAAATGCTACAGAATATTTGCAGAGGCAGAGAAGTACCTCTGATAGTCTGTTGTTGAGGTCTGGATCATACAGTAAGACATCATTTAGCGAGATGCCATCCCACCTGGCTCTTGAGTTGCATACTACTCATATCTGCTCTGTTCTTTTAGGATGATACACGCCAAATATGGGTAAGTACCAAAACTCCTCAGAGACTTGGAGCGCGGGTGCCATTTCTCCATGGTTGTTCTGGAATATTCATGTCATGAAGGTAAAGAAATGTTCTTTTGTCTCTGGTGTCCTCTGAAGTTTGTGCTTGAGGGAGAAAAATCGACTGTAGACAAGTTCTTTGTTGTTAGGTAAGCGTTGTCTCCGGGGTTTAAACGGTAAAGGTGCGACCTAGCTTTTTGACTTGTCTTTTGCTATTCCTTGATCCATGATATCCAAAACAGCCTGTCTTCTATGGACATTGCAACCCTGTTGTCCTCTATTGTCCTGTTGAAAACTGTGCACCCTAAGAGATCTTGCTCACCATCGCAGGTGTGGTCTTCACATGAGGTATCTGCGAAAGGACAAGGCAAAGGAGCTCTGTGTGGCAATTCTTTTATCAGCAAACTGCTGGGACATGGCTGGAATAGTGAAGGATGTCCATTTTCCAGTGTGTTGGTGAGCATACTGTTGACTGAGGTCAGCTTGTGTGCTCCTCCCACACAAATGTTTCCTATGATGACCCATACTAGGTAAAGTCTCTGGGCGTATAAAGCATTTTGGGAACCGTTAATCTGTCCTCTAACCTTGTGAACTCATAGTATGTCTCTTCAAAGGAGTAAGACTATCAAGGCTTCTGGGTCCAGTTCCACTATCAGGTGAGCTATACGCCTCAGGTGGGGGTGGTATGCAGCTACCTCTTGTGTAGGTATCTCAGACCGGTTGTCAGGAATGTGATTGCACTCCAGTATAGTTGGCAGGGACAAGCAGGTCTGACCATCTATGGACTCTACCTTGTATCCAGTTGCCTTTCTCCCGCAGTCTCAACAGTACCTGCACATGTCCTTAAGGAGTAGCGAGAACCAGACCCTACGATGTTAAAGGTGTCGAAGAAGGTGGATTTAGCTAAAGACCAGACCGGTTGCTTTGATCGTCTAAGATAGCATATATTTTGATCGCGGTGACCGACTGGGTAAAGTCTGACAAGGCAGATTTTTTAGCAGGACTTCCCTCCTGCGAGTCTTTTAAAGATCTCTGTACAGTGAGAAGTGACTACTGCGGTGTCTATCTGCTTCCCGTCATGCTCTTCTGTTTGGGATGATACCTGAGAGGGTGGTCAAGGATGTAAAGCAGAGTTGTGTTCTGTGCTACCGCATTCTGTGTGTGTCACACTGAACTTACAGTACCTGGTGAAGTGTGATGTTGTAGTGCAGCACCTGAAGCAGATGTTTTCTTTTAAGAATTCTTTGCGGTCTTCTAAAGACCAGTCCCTGAAGGCTCTGCATTTTAGTAGAGAATGTGGTTTCTTGTGCAGGGGGAATTCTTTGGAAAGATCCTTGAGTTTGTTCTCTTCTGGAGAAGACTTAAATGGCCTGTAAGGAAAACCTGTGCCGGCAACATTAGTTTTGTGGACAGCCACTGGTGTTTTATGAGGTTTCACACCGATGGTAGTTGGACATGACAATGTAAAGTCAAAACTCATTCCGAATCCTTGCCTGTTCAGCAACAAAGTCTACAAACACCCTGAAGGGGGAGAATGGTATATTATGAAACCGTTTATAATGGAAACCATGCGTTATCCACTTCTCATATAAGGGAGTTTTTGGACAATCGGATGGATGCCGCTAGCGGTTTCCTGGAATGATCTCCTTCTGGCTGAGCAACCTGTCCTCTATCAACAAGTCACTGAGTTCCCTGAGCTTCTAGTAATACTTACCCACTATTCTGGGAAAATTATCAATTCTCTTAAATAAAGCATTTTCTATAGCTTCCATTGACCCATAACACTTATCAAGTCTTTCCCACACAATCTTTAGGCCTTTGCCAGGATAGTTTATTTTAATGTCTCTGATTCTTTTGGCGTGTTCAGAAGACTCGCTTCCAAGCCACTTTACCAAGAGATCGAACTCCTCACTATAGGAAAGATCTAAGTCTCTTATGCCGTTCTGGAAGTAGGCCATGCCCTTCTAGTTCTCGGGGAGATCGGTGAACTTTATAAGTACCTTGGTAACCAGCTCCCATTTAGCAAAGAACTTAGTGAAATCCATGGCGGCCTGGTTAGCGCCAATACTACCCGGTTTGTTGTTGTTATGCTGCATGTGTGATGCATCACCATGCCTTTTAGGGGTTTCTGGCTTAGGGAAGTCTGTATAATACCATTCTGATGCAAAGGTTGTCTCTTTAGGTCGAAGCGAAGGTTGCAGCTTTCGATCTGTGGGACGGTAGTTGTGGTCAGCATCGTCTTGTCGCACACCTTCCTCCTTGAGGTACTGTGGTTCAAGGTAGGATCTTTGGCACTCTGTACAAGCTGGCTGATATACTGGATCACAATTGTCATCTGTCTTGGGATGCTGATGGACATATTCTGAAACGCGTTGTGCTGTAGCTTGTTGATCTAGATCTGGCCCAAGTACTTGACTATTTTCTCGGATTCAAGGAACTCCATGCTTCTAGGAACTCTGCCTTGCCTATTGTGGCCGCCCCTTATTTCTCTGCTGCGATTTTTTCCAGTGACACTTGCAGAGTACTCTCTCCTTTTCTAGTAACACCCTCTTTCCTTTGACGCTTGAAGGCGTGCTCTCTCTTTTTACTTTGACGCTTGCAGGTGTGCTGTCTCTTCTTCCAGTGACACTTGCATGCATGCTCTTTCTGCTTCTTGATCTGCTTGCCTTAGCTTTAGTTGCATCTCTTGTGCGGCAAAGGCATGCCTTTCTTTTGCTGCTTCAGCTTCTGCAGGTGCGAGAGCAGCCTTTTCTAATAATGAGGATTTGCTAGAGCAGCTTGCTCGTGACCTGGTCCTGTATAATGATGCCTGGCTACTGAACATTGTGTGCCTTTTGCTGGCTGCTTTATGTCTCTGTGCAGACTCAATCTATGTATAAACTGATTTCAGTGTGGTCTGGATCATGCTGCACTTGCTGGGGGCTGCACTCTCACTTCTTGTGACTGTATGGCAGCCGCTACAATCTTGTACACAGGACCGTGTGTGATGGCGGCTCCGTGTAGTCATCCACTATCGCTGGTGACTAGCATCTGTTTTACTGTTCTGTCTTCATACACGTTCACACAGTGTGCAGTCTGACATTCAGTATAAACCATTCCTGTCTTCTAAATAAGGGTACTTTCACATTGACTATAATGGGGACGGGCCGGAGTCCTGGTGGCAGCATGGCAAACATGCCGAGAGACAGCCGGAATAAAAGTACTACATGTACTTGAATGGTTGACTCAATCTTCAAATTCGTTGCAAGTGACATTAGACACCCCCAGCCAAGAGTCAGTGGGTTTGTCAGACACAACCCTTAGTTGGCATGGCCCGGGAGCAGGCCCTGTGCCCTCACCTGTCCTCAACCTGCCTCTGTCCTTTCCCACACTAGCCGGGCAAGTAGTGATGAGGAGAATGGCATGGGAGCTGGTGTTGCGAGCTGTCAGGCTCCTGACCCAGAGACGGTTGAGGAGGACATCAGTGACATGCAGACAGTACTCGATGATGATGATGTAGCTGATCACACTTGAGAGCCGGATAACGAAGGGGATTCATTTTTTTCTTCTTTTTTTTTTTCTTTATATAATATGTAATATTATAAAATCAGTTGTCTCCATGATAAATCTGCAGCATTTTAGGAGGAATTTACATATTTCAGTGAAATTGTCTCATTTTGACCTTCAGCAATTATCACGTTTTCAATGGGATTCAGGTCTGGAGAAAGTGCAGGCCACTCTATTTGAGGTACCCCAGTCTCCAGCAACTATTCCCTAATGATGCAACCTTGATGAGCCTGCACATTGTCATCCATGAAGATGAAATTAGGCCTGTGTTTTTCATGCCGAGGAACACTGACTGGATTAATGATGTTATTCAAGTAGTATGGGCTTTTCACTGTACCATTCACAAAGTGTAGGGCAGTTCTGTATTGAATAGACTCACCTTCCCACACTGTAACACCACCACCACCAAAGGCTCGTCTTGTGACAACAGTGGCTGATGCATAGCACTCTCCTTTACTTGTCCAACATAGTTGGCGACCATCATTTCTGCTTAGTGTGAATTAACTTTCATCAGTGAACAGCACTGAGGCCCACTGGTCCCTCATCCAGAGTAGATGTTCCCTGGTCCATGCAAGGCGATGATGCTTATGCCTGGTGGTGTAATCAGGTACCCCTGCAGGTCGTCTAGCATGCAAACCATGCTGATGTTAACTATTGCGAATAGTATGATGTGAAACTTGGGTGTCTCTCACCTCACTTAAATGTGCCTAGAGTTGTGCGGCATTCATCATCTGGTTCCACAGGGCATTGTTCACATTGAAGGGGTCATCAGTGTGGGATGTGGCAAAAGGACATCCACTTCTATGTTTTTCTGTGACTCCTTCAGTCTCTTTATATCTGTGTGGAAACCTGCTGATGACACTCTGTGACACTCTAAGCCCAGGTTTGGCATAGACCTGAGATTCTGACACACAGCAGTGCAGAGATACACCTCATTTATTAAAAAGCATCTGCCTCATAATAAATTAGGCACATCTTACTCTGGTGCAGGGATATCAAGACTGACATGTGGGAACATCAGTCTTAATAATTCCCCCCTACAGTTTTCTTGTATTACTGTATATTGGAGTGCTGCTTCAACTTTCATTCTATTTGTGTTTAAAGCATTTCAGGGGTTATTCCATTTGTCACATGGGAATAATGTAATTTCAACATCATAAATGTAATGTGAACAAAGTGCATTATTTCAATAACAACACCATATTACAGTGACTCACCTTTTCAGGGCACTTCCAGAAAGAGGGTTCCTTTAACTTCAAGCATCACTTCATCCTTTCCAAGTTCACTATAGGTTAGACTACTTCCTCCTGTACTAGCAGCCAATCAACCAAATCGTTTACTTTTATTTTAACAGGACTACAATACACAGTTATATGAAGGGTATAGGGTGAGCATTGTTGAATGGGGATGTGTGATTGCCCCTAGTAAAATTATTCAGTGTAACTGTGTGGAAGTCCTGGCAGTGATGTCTTTACAATTCTTCTTTATAATTTCCTTTTTTTTAAAAATCAGTTCCATTCATTTGGAAGGGATTGTTTTGCCAGTAAGTAGGGATAAGCAAGCATGCTCGGCCGAATGTGACTACTGGGCGTGTTTCACAGCAGCAAAATATTTTTATTTTGTACCTATTAGTGACAAATCGTGTATATCATCCACAGACTGTGTCTTTAATAATCTCGCTCACATCTAGTGACTATAGTGTGTGGCTTTGTGTAAAAAAATACAGTACAACATCAGCAAACAGTGTCTGTAGCGCAAATTCCATTAATCTGGGTCTAATAGTGTCCATTTTCTGTGGATTTATGTGACATATACTATCCGGCATCCCCAAACAGTTTCTGTATTTCAAATGACATTAATCTAGGCATAATATACAGTCCATATTCTGGAGGTTTATGTGACAGATACTGTCTGGCATCAGAAAACAGTTTCTGTATTTAAAATAACATTAATCTGGGCATAATATAGTGTCTATTCTGTGGGTTAATGTGACATATACCGTCCGGCATATGAGAAAAGTGTCTGTATTGCAAATTCCATTAATCTGGGTCTAAAATAGTGTCCATATTCTGTGGTTTTATGAGACATATACTGTCCATCATCCGAAAACAGTGTCTGATGCTCAAATCTAAACAATCTGGGCATAATCTAGTGTCCACAGCGTGTGCCTCTCTATGTCAAATACTGTACCGCAGGTGAAACCAGTCTATTTTGGGGAAATGTACATTATTTGTACAACATTTAGTGTCCACAGCGTGTGCCTCTCTGTGACAAATACTGTACCACAGGTGAAACCAGTGTATTTTGGGGAAATGTACATTATTTATGCAACTTTTAGTGGATTTGCATTTCATACATATCACTGACATATACTGTATTTTATCCGAAGACGGTGTATGCTACTCTGACATTATCAGGGCTACATCTCCTGTGTAAAGTATGCGCATCCCAAATACCTGTTTTCATTTTTTGGCACATACACTTACGAATCCTACGCTATTGTACGTGTGACATACTTTTAAGCATATATAACATTTAATATTAAGAATGCTTCTAGTAAGGGACATGCAAGTGGCAGTGATGCTGAAGGTGCACGCAGAGGCCGTGGCCCTGGGCGCAATGAAACTGAGTAAAAGAATGTAGCTGAGGGCCTACAGTTGCGCTAACACTCTAAAACAGTGATGTCGATGGCGAACCTTTTAGAGACTGAGTGCCGAAACTGCATCTTAAAACCTACTTATTTATCGCAAAGTGCCCACATGGTCATTTACCCTGAATAACTCAGTAAGATATAGTATATCTTCCATGATCCTTATCATTTAGCTACAGTTCGTGCCACGTGTCCAGCTTGGATACCCAGTAGTTGTAAGGCACAGAGGGATCACTGAGGACACTAACACGGTCTGCTATGTACTCCTTCACCATCTTCCACATTTTTTTCCATCCTTGTGACACTAGGCTGCGCATAAAGGTGAGGGTGCTGGCGGGGTGTCATGAAATTGTCCCAGGCCTTGGAGAGTGTTGTCCTGCCTCTGTTGGAACTGCTGTGTTCCCCTCATCTTCCCTCCTGGGTTGCCCAAGGAACTACGTACTCTGCCGCCAGCGTTATCAAATGGAAATTTAGTGAGCAATTTTTAAAGAAATACCTTCTGGTATTGCACCATTTTGCTAATCCTCTCTACCACAGGAATTAGAGATGAGAAGTTCTCTTTGTAGCGGGGGTCGAGAAGGGTGAACTGAACAACCAGTAATCGCTGTTGCAACACAAAAAAAGGACTGTAGCACAGTCAAGAGAACCACAGACACAGATGCACATCCCAACAATATCAATAAATAAGAAAAGTTTATTGGGACAACACTAACACATAAGCACATTAAAAATTGTATACTATAAAGCCTGATGCTGGCACAGAATAAGGCTAACACCTAAAACAGAATACACATATGTCCAAACATAGAGACATACCATGTATAACCCAGCTCCACAAAAAATATATGTTAGCATAAGTAAAGTATAATGTAGCATCAATAAAGTCAAAATCAAGCACAAAACATATTCAAAATGAGAGCCCCATAATCTGTGTGAGACTCCGGCTTCCTCGGGGTGTTGAGCCATGTGGCAGTATGCCATATATATGCCAGATAAATTACAATCACCTGTGAAGGATACAGCATGTGTGCAGGCACAGGCACCCAATGTTCGCGGGCTAGGATCACGCGCGCAAGATGGCCAGGAAACAGGAAGTAAAATAAGCACATGACCAGACAAACATGGCCGCAGTGGAACGCAAAACATGCGTTCCACCGGCTGAGAACGCGTACATCAGATAGCCGGAAGGCGGAGACCGGAAGGGGCATATGACCAGGAAGAGGAGGTCCACAGTAGAACGCTGGACATGTATTCCACCGGGAAAGTTAGTGTGTTTGGAATCAAAAACTATGGCGATCTATTGGTCAAGACTAATAGTGACCGTGGTGGAACACAATCCTTGCGTGCCACCCGGAGTGGTAACCAGAGCTTACACTTAAAAAGGGGAATATTCTATAAGTAATAAAAGAATTATACATACATGATTCAATAAAATAGAGTAAAGAATATATGATTAAACAAATAATCAATATACATAATATAAAATATGTGCTAATCAAAAATACAAAGCCTGATCAAAACATAACAATTAACAATAGTGACTGAACATATTTAATAATCAATGACACAGCGGACATAATATGTGTAAAGACCGCAAAAAAAAAAAAAGAGGGGAAAAAAAGAATAAATAAATTACATAATATACATGGCAATTCATATAGTCAATGCTGAAACATATATAAAGATGGAATAAGTTTAATAAAATTTATATTATTGATAGGGGCAAATAAATTATTATATATACATATATACGCAAAGAATCACATGATTATTAATAAATACAAATAATCATTACGTACTCAAAACATCATTGTACAAGTACAGAAGCACATACCAGTAGTTAAGAAATAAACCTGCCCCCTACTCTCTATATTTATTGGCCAATAAATACAGTAAAAGACAAACTTTAATATTTATCAAACAAGTGGAAAGGTGAAAAGGTGATGTGTAAGTGAAAAGTGTAATATCAATTGTATACAAAAAAAAAATGTGAAACAAGATTTTTTTTTTAGGTAAGACTTATTCATGAACCATAAGAAGCCCACAAAGGTAAGTTCCTCATTTAATCCATTGGGCGATAAAGAATCCAACGTGAAAATCCATTTGGATTCTATACGAAGTTAATGCGAGGTAACTGAACACCCTTCCCTCCTAATATTCTTACACACAATTACCAGTCCAGCTATTTTCAAGCCATGGGTCCTCCATTGATTGCCCAGAAGTGTACCCCTGAACTGGAGATCCTTCTAATAAACTCCTATGTCCTCCCTGGTGTATACATTCCCCCTGACGCCGACATAAAAGTAGCCCTTCACGACCTTAGTGAAACCATCACGCACTGGGAAATGGCCCTCCCGGACTTTTAACAGAGCAAACCTTCGCTTGGAACTGCCACGTTACTATCAGCACGTGACCTGCCCCACCAGACACACTAGTACGCTGGACCACTGCTACACATCACTAAAGGATGCCTACAAAGCCGTCTCCTGGGCAGCTCTTGGCTCCTCTGACCACTGCCTCATTCACCTGATTCCCACGTACAGAAGGCGTCTGGAAACGGCTAAACTGAACCTGAAAACAACCAGGGTGTGGTCAAACGATGCTAAACTACGTCTCCAGGGCTGTTTTGAATGTACAGACTGGTTGGCCCTGGCTTCACCCGACCTGGATGAGTGGGCTGATGTAGTGTCATCATACATCAGCTTCTGTGAGTCCTCCAGCGTCCCCTCTAAATCCTTCAAAATCTACCCCAACAACAAGCCATGGTTCTCAAACAAACTGCTACAACTGCGGAAACGCAAAGAAGCTGTCCGGCTCTCTGGAAGACTTCAGGCTGGCAAGGAACTCCTTAAATCGGGCGTATGCGGAAAGGATAGAATAAAACCTGTGTTAAAACGACCCCTGGGCAGTTTGGAGGGGCTTTCACTCCGCTACAAACTACAAACCTCCCCCCAGCTTACTACACCGAGCTCAACGCTAGTCGAGGACCTCAGCGGATTCTTCTGTAGATTCGAGAGCAGCGCATCCCCAGAGGTGGGGACATCATCCCCCTCCACTTTCCGATCTGTCCTGGATGGTGCTGACCCATACTTGAACGAGTGCCCTCTGGTCGTGACAGAGGCCGAAGTCCTGGGTCTCCTGTCTACCCTGAATGAGAGGGAGGTTTCGGGTCCTGATGGTGTGTCACCAGCATGAATCAGATCCTGCTCGTGTCAGTTGGCCCCAGTTCTGACCCCCATCTTCTCAAACTCAATTAGTGCAGGGCACGTGCCCGCCTGTTTCAAGCGATCGATCATTATTCCGGTACCAAAGAAGCCTGGTGCCTCAGACCTAAATGACTTCGGACCTGTTGCTCTAACGTCCAAGATCATGAAAACCTTCTAAAAAGGGGTCCTATCCCACCTCAAGAGCTTCAAATGCCAGAGAGCAAAAAATGTGCGGCCACTGAGGTTAAGGGTTTTCCAGCATATGCCCTATCGCGTTTAGCCAAGGTGATACTGGACAGATGCTGTTGGATACGCTTGCGCAGTTCTTGGCTAGTCTGGCCAACATAAATCTTCTCGCCTTGACAGATCAAGTAAGTACGGCAATTAATATATTGACCAAGTAAGATCTTTTCCGGATGCCTAGAGATGGAGAAAGAATCAGTGCCATCATGAACTGACAAATGTTACAGTCACCACAGGGATAGTAGCGTAACCCCTCTCCCCAGATTTTGGGTCGGTCTCCGGAAAAAGGCTCTGTACCAATTTATGACGTAAATTTGGGGCTCTCTGTGCTATCATTTTTGTGGATTGACATACAGTATTCACAAAGCTTAGAGTCAGCCAGTAACAGATACCAATGTGTATTTAACACTTTGTAAAGATCATGCCATTGATTAATAAACCTAGTAATCAGGTGCACTTTGTTATTCCGTGGTCTGTATTTGGACTTAAAAAGTTCCAGGCGATTGGCCTTTTTAGCACTTTCATATGCTCCAGAAACCACATTCTTGGGATAGCCACATGCCCGGAATCATGCAGTCAGATCACTTGATGCCTCTTTAAAGTCTTGAACAGTTGTGCAGTTTCGGCATAGCAGTTTCATTGTTATCCTAATCGCTGTTGTGCAAAATGCGTAGAATGCGAGGGTCACAGGAAAGGCAGCATAACATAAAGTCAGCCATGTGTGTGAGAGTCCCAACAGACAAAACTTTGCTGTCCTCATAAGGAGGATGACTCTCAATCTCCTTATCCTATTCCTTATCTCCTGCCCATCTATGCTGAACAGATGGAATAAACCTGCTATGGTTACTACCCTCTGTAGCGGAGGCAACCGTCTCTTGCTCCTCATCATCATCATCACCCAAATCACACTGACAAGACGAACAGAGTGTAGTCTCGCTATCACCCTGTTTAATGTTTTCCCCCTAGTTCCACCTCTTCCACATGTAAAGCGTCTGCCTTCATTGTTAGCTGCCAGCATTTCAGTAGACACAGAAGTGGGATGGCTAGGCTGATAATAGCGGCATCGCCACTCACCATCTGTGTTTATCTTTCAAAGTTGCGTAAAACCTCGCAAAGATCAGATACACTAGACCATGTTGCAGCTGGTATTCCACTATAGCCTTCTGCTGCTCACAAAGCATGGCCAACATGTGTAATGTGAAATTCCAGCTCGTACTCACGTCGCACAAAAGTCGGTTAGCTGGCAAATACAAGCGCTGTAGCAGCGTTGCCAGACCATCGCCAGCTGTATATGACTTTCTGAAATGGGCACACACATGGCGTACCCTCACCAGTAGCTCAGGCAAATTGGGGTAGGTTTGGAGAAAGTTGAGAACACATGGGCTAGGCATGGTATGGCTAGATCCCGGACATTAAGGAGGGATCCACATGGCCATATCAGCATTTGTCCCATTTAAAAGTTTGCCTTCTTCACTGGGCAGAGGTTGTTTTCTGCCCAGTGATTAAGATTATATTATTAGGAGTTGTCATTCTGCCCGGTGAAGGCCGTGCTTTCCTGAGGGCTGGCCTTTTATGTTCCAGTGTTTGAGTTGTTATTGTTATGGTTTGAGTTTATGACTACGCTGTAAATTATGGTTAGTTAGTTATTCATAAGTTCTTAAACAGGCCATGCCCTTTAGTTTACCTCCACTCTTGTGTGTTATGTTTTTATATATGTTAACCACTTGCCGCCACGCTAACGCCGATGGGCGTCAGCGTGGCGGCTCTCTCAGGTCTCACTGCCGCCTATTGGCGTCATCTCGTGAGACCCGAGATTTCGCATGAACGCGCGCAGCGCGCGCATTCACTGTGACACACAGAGGAGAAGTGGAATACAGCCTGCCAGCCGCAATCATTGGCTGGCAGGCTGTAATTTTTTTAATCGTCCTATGAAAATCGCATATCAGACGCTATTTACAAAATAGCGTCTGATATAAGTCCTGCTTGGTCCTCTGGCGATCCCTTTTGCTGGATCCACCACCAGAGGACACAGGCAGCTCAGTAAGTACACCAAATCACCACACATACATTACACACACACCGCCCTGTCAGTTATTAACCCCTTAGTAGCCCCTTAGTAGCCACTGATTACCCATATAAACCCCCTGATCACCCTCTGTCACCCCCCTGTCACCCCCTGTCATTGATCACCCCCCCTATAAGGGTCCCTAATCACCGTCAGGTAGTTAGCTACTTGTTAGGTAGTTAGCGCCCCGCCCACCGCACCGCACAGTCACTTATTAGTCGCTGATTAGCGTCATCACTGTCGCTTATCAGCACTAATACTAATATAGTATCTGCAAGTGGTCAAGACTGATCGCAATCAGATCCATATCAGTACATTAGGGTCACTTTAGGCTCTATAAAAAACGCATTGTTCGCCTGATCAGGCCTGATCTTGTGCGCACACTTGCGTTCAGTCCGCCCACCGCAGTGACAGAATATTTTTTTTTTTCTGATCACAGCAAAAACACAGTAAAATCGCTGCACCGCTATAAAAGATCACTTTTGAGTTATTGGATTTTTTTTAGCGATCGCAGCGTTACTTCGCAAGCACTCCCTTTTACTAGGTAGGTGTGGTCTTTTTCCTGGGTAGTCTCAGAGGAATACCCCCTAAATTTAGTTACTCCAAAATGGCAAAAAAGGGGTATTCCGCTGAAGAGGCCTACAGGATTCTGGCCCTGTTGGATGAAAGCGATGGGGACGCCTCACTCGCTGAATCCAGTGGTTTAGAATATGAACCTGTAGACAGCAGTGGCACTCTAACCGCTAGCGAAGATGACGAGGTTGAGGTCCCTGCTACGGTCAGGCGTACCCGACCCCATGTCAGTGTTTTGCATACCCCGCGTGATGAGCCTCATATGCAGCAGAGTGGTGCTAGCGCTGACCTTTTTTATGGTGCGGCATACACCGGCAGTGCAGCACATCCTGGACCTTCTACCAGCACTGCCGTATTCCCTGGTGAAGTAGCAAGCACCAGAAGGGCAGTTGCTGATACGGTGGCACGTGCACTAACTCCCCTGTCGCAGCCACTGCGTTCTCAGGCCCGTAGACCCCTTAGTCTCCCAATGGCAATCCCCTCCTTCCGCCGCACCCGTATTGCCCCCTTTCACCGCCCAGTCAGTAGTTTGCATGGCGACAGCCAATTTCGGATCGGCCCTTGAATTTTTGGAGCTGTTCTTCACCGCGAATCTCTACGACTTAGTTGTGGCAGAAACCAACCGATACGCCACACAATATATAACCGCCAATCCGGAAAGCTTCTATGCCCAGCCTTTCCGGTGGAAACCAGTCACCGTTTCCGAATTTAAAACATTTTTGGGGCTTACCCTCAGCATGGGCATAACTAAAAAAAATGTATTGCGGTCCTATTGGTCTAAAGACACAATACATTACATGCCCATGTACTCTGCTGCAATGTCCAGGGCACGGTTTGAGGTCATCATGCGCTTTATGCATTTTACTGACAATGAAACCTGTCATCCAAGAGGCCACCCTGCTTATGACCGGCTCCATAAAATTCGGCCCCTCATAGACCATTTGTCATCCAAATTTTCAGATGCGTATACCCCCAGTCAGAACATCTGCATAGACGAGTCCCTAGTACAATTCACCGGGCGCCTTGGCATCAAACAGTACATCCCCAGCAAGCGCGCCCGGTACGAGGTCAAATTGTATAAGCTCTGTGAAAGGGCCACAGGCTATACATATCGTTTTAGGGTCTATGAGGGAAAAGACTCAAAACTGGAGCTGGTCGGATGCCCTGACTACCTGGGTTGCAGTGGCAAGATTGTCTGGGACTTGGTGTCACCCTTAGTCTGCAAGGGGTACCACTTATACGTGGACAATTTTTACACAGGTGTGGCCCTCTTTCGGCACTTACATCTAGTCAGAATCCAATGCTGTGGCACCGCGTGGCCTAGTCGCCGGGGCTTCCCCCAACGGCTCGTTAATACCCGACTTGCACGGGGGGAGAGGGCTGCTCTGTGTGACCAAGAACTGCTCGCGGTGAAGTGGCAGGACAAGAGGAACGTTTACCTTCTGTCCACCATTCACGCAGACACGACTGTCCAAATTGAACGGGCGACAGGAGTCATTGAAAAGCCTCTCTCAGTCCACGATTATAATGTTGGCTCCATATTTAGTTTCCTGACGCACCAGACGCTGGTATAAAAAGATGTCTGTATATTTGATTCAATTGGCCGTATATAACAGTTACGTTCTCTACAGTAAGGCTGGGAGAACGGGATCCTTCCTTAAATTCCAGGAAGCGATCATTTCGGAACTCCTGTATCCAGGAGGTTCTGTGCCCCAAGTTCCTGATGTAGTGAGCCGGCTACATGAGAGACACTTCCCCAGTGTCTTCCCTGGTACCCCAAGCCACCGTTCCCCAAGAAAAAGATGTCGTGTCTGTAGCAGGAGTGGACTAAGGCGTGGCACCACCGTTTTTTGTCCTGACTGTCCTGACCAGCCTGCCCTATGCATAGGGGAGTGTTTCCGCAAGTATCACATCCAGGTACATTATTAGCATAGGGATTGCAAGACACAGGCCAGGCACACAAGGGTCTTAGAGCCCTTGCACACGAGCGTTGCTCACGCATGGTGATCGCAAAGGAGCGCCTGTCCTGACTTCTCCCGCACAGACGGGGTCGCATAGCATCATATTGATTTATGATGCTATGTAGTCCTACAGTTCTGGAATGCATTGGATAGCACTGGCATACTGCTGCTGCCAGTGCTATCCAATGCATTCCAGAACTGTAAGGGTTACATAGCATTATAAATCAATATGATGCTATGAGACCCTGTCTGTGCGGGAGAAGTCAGGCCGGGCACTCCTTTGCGATCACCATACGTGAGCAACGATTGTGTGCAAGGGCCCTTAGGGCCCTTTCACACAGAGCTGCTGCAAACCTCTCCTTTCACCTGGGACAAAGTGCATAATGTACTTCGCCACATCTCTGGGTGATTTGCGCTTTGCACATTGTCCCACGGGGAAGGAGAGGTTTATCCTCTAAGGCCTCAGGGTATGTTGTCACTCCCCCACTGCCGTGCTACACTGCTTCCAGCTACTGACTGATGGTTGACTGCTGCTACAAGATGAGAATACTGAGTTTGCAGTGAAGGAGGAGGAGAAGGGGGGGTTGCAGCCACTAATGTAAAGGGTGGCAGAAATCCTGATGAAAGTAGGGCCTGCAATCCTTGGCGTCGGTAGCACCTGTGCCATCCCAGAGTATGACTCGCTACCAGCCTCCACAAGGTTCACCCAGTGTGCCGCTACGGAAATGTATCTTCTCTGGCCAGAAGCACTTGTCCATGTGCCCATCGTTAAATGAACCTTCACAATAACTGCATTGGTCAGGGCATGGGTGATGTTACGTGACACAATTGTAATTGTAATGCGGGGACGGCACACTGAGAAAAATAGTGGCGGCTAGGGACTGAGTACCGAAGGACGGCCGCCACCATGAGGCTGAGGAAAGCCTTAGTGTCCACAGGCCTAAATGGCAACATCTCCAGGGCCAGAAATTGTGAAAAGTGCACATTTAGTGCTATGCCCTGTGGGTGGGTTGCTTGGTATTTGTGCTTGCTTTCAAAGGCCTAGGGTAAGGAAGGACATCTGTACGCTGTGCTTGAACACAGAAGTGGGTGTGCTAGCTGATGGTGCTTGAGAAGGCCCAGCTGCAGGGCAGGGGTCATCCAGGCCTGCATCTAGGACAGAGGATTGGCCAGCCCAGCACGTAACACAGGGAAGGAAGAGAAGGCAGTAGTGTGACCCCCAGACACTGATTGTGGACCTAAGGGTTTGGGCCACCTGTAAGGGTGCTTTGATGCCATGTGGCGGATCATGCCAGTGGTGGTGAGTTTGCTAGTATTCACAACCCCTACTCATTTTGCCTCTAGTGTACTGTCTTCCCCCATTATGTTCCCGGGTTTGAGTTTTTATTGTTATGGTTTTAGTTAGAGTTAAAGGCAGTCTTTCACCCAAAAATTGCAATATCTAACACTTACACCATTGTGTCCACATTAAAATGCATCTTACCATATTGTTGTCTCTTCCATAGGTTGTCCAAAAAACACTTTTATTGCATATGTAAATTAGTGTGTGAAGGTGCCCAGGGGTAGCGTTCAAACGGCCGGTGCCCAGGCCCTGCACTGATTTTCATAAGCAACCACTCCCCTTTCACCCATTTGGCCCGCCCTTTGTCTGGATCTTCACCTCCTTCGTCCGTGGCTAAATCCAGCGCCTGCGCCGACGAACAGGAGGTCCGGGCCTGCACACTGGTTTACCCATTACTGGCAGAAGCATCTGTGTATCCAGTGCGCAGGCGCCGGTCCGTACGTCACATTACAGCAAGCGCTGCACAGTAAGGACAGCCCTCTGATGCGATACATACATAGGATGTAAGATATGTTATGGTTATTTGTTTATTTATTTATGAGTTCTTTTTTTGGTATAGCACAGTTACAGTTAGAAAAAAAATTCTTTTATCGTCCCCACTTTCCTCAAAAAAGCGCCAGACTGCGTAAAACCTACACTTTGGCAAGGGAGATTTCCGCAAGGGGGAACAGTTGCGGGTCTATTCGGTCTGGCCTGCCTTCTCCCTTTTGCCACTCCAAAACCTGTTCCAGCCTGTTGCGGTGCTATGGATCCCTCCCCCTCTGTCCTGCTGTCCTCGCTTGGCTTGCCACCTTTCCTGGTTGGGTCATTGATGTCATCGTCCCCCGTCTCCTCTTCCACTTCCTCACTGTGGTAATCCTCCTGACTTGTGTCCTAACAAGACCCTCACTCATTAACAACTGTGTCTCATCAGCATCATCCACCTCGTCAAACACTAATTGCCATTCCCCACCGTCATCTTCTTCTGACTGTGAATGCTGAAGAGTTTGGGGATCCGTGCATAGGATCTCCTCATGTCCCTCTTCAGGGAGGGTCAGCTCACCTGCAGGCCCTCACCTACAATCTTTTACAGGGCAATCAAAAAATATTGTTAAAATTTCAATGACATTTTTTGCGTTGCCCGTTCTGACCGCCATTCCCTGCGCTAACTCTGCAATGTAACATTACCGCAATCTGAAAATATAGTTAAAATTTCTATAATATTTTATCGTAGCCAGTATTTTTGATAATATCTCTACAATGTCCTTGCACTAACAGCCAGGGATGAGGTAACTCGTTAGCACGGAGGAATCTCGTAGGTTATCGGAATGAACCCACTCATAACGGCCATACACCACCACGCACAGAATCGAGAAAGAGGTATCAATCTGTCAATCCTGTCAGTGTCCTGGCTGGATGAAGTTTCCCATGTGGAGTCAAATTAAGCCGCAGGCTCCACTACTGGTGGGGCCCTTCTGTCAATAAGTTTAAGTTTCAGCTTTGCAACCATACTCCCCTCGGAACCCAAAGACTTTGGTTTCCAGGAAAATGTTTGGCTCGTAATGGCGCTGCCAGATTGTCTGTCCGATCGTTTTCAGACCAGGCTACAAATTTCACCTTGGATTAATGAAAACATTCTTGGCAAATGCTTTCAGTGTGGTTCTTCTGGCGCCAGTCAAATAGCAGGGCAATACAGATACCTCTAGCCGTCCATCTTAATTATGGCCCCAATTCTGGAAAAAAACTAAATTTGTGGCAGCACTTGCACTTTCCATACAATTGAATATACATGAAAGAATGTTTCCTAACAATTTTTCCTGTGAAATAGATTTATTTTGGGGAGGGGGGGGGGGGGTTGTGTGTATTTTTGTCAGTCTGTAAAAGTGGCGTACAACTCGGACAACATGGTTCCCAGCAGCGACCTGGGAGTCGAAGATGCATCCAGACATTGTCCCCATGCTGTTCCCGATCCATTTCGGTGGTGTTTCTGTCACTTTCTGACCTTTTCCAATGGACCAGGCACCCTCCCGTCTTCAGAGCAGGGGGTTCCTGGTTTTCTCCCATTGACTTCCATTATACTTGGGTGCTCGGCCAAGCACACGAACATAGCAATGTGTTTGGCCCGAACATATGAGCACCCGAATACTTTGGTGCTCGCTCATCACTAGCGGTAAGCACAAAAATTTCTGCAAGCACCTTTCAAGTGGGAATGGAACTGATTTTAATTCCCAGAAATTTCTGCAACAAAATACAGTATGCTACATGTGAAGGCACCCTAGTGTATGTGCTGCTAAAAAGTTACGTACAGCACAAATTTATATGAATACTAATGACTGTTTATTTAATGTATTATGAACATTCCTTATTATTTATTCATCATTATGCATGCTGGCATACATAAATATTTAATTGCACAAGAAAATGAAAACATAAAACTCAAAGAGCTGCAGCTTTGCTATATCTGAGTAATTAAGTATTGAAGACATATATTTTCAGTTAACAGGATGCGATTGTTTTAAACACAGCAATCATGTTAGGTTGTGATGTAAATGTCTGGTAAAGGACAAAGTGGAAAACGAAAGATCATCCACAAGTGAAAATGTTGGTGGCTGTTGTATTGCAAACAGGAGAAACAGCATAGTAGGCACCACCAATTCAGGCAGGAATATTAGTAGGAGCAGGCCACAACTCTCCCTCTCTTCCAAGAGGAACCTGATTATTATTGAGGTTAAAGATGACATTGTGGACTGAATGGTTCACTCATCCTCTCAGTCACAGTAGTATGATGTCAGTCACCACTAATTATGGCATAGTGCCTTTGAGCAAGAGCTTGGCACATTCTTCCTGCTCATCCTCCTTGCAGCCTTAGAAAAGACATTCACTTGTATCATCTATGTCATCACTGCCCCTTCCTACTGTAATGCCTTCATTTTTCCTAATAAGAAGCAACATCAGCCCAAGATTGTTTTCTAGTTTATGAGAAGCGTAAGCATTTGGACTGCCAAGAGGAGGAGGTTCAGACAGTGCCAGGGAAGTCCATGCATACCGGTATTGGAGGTAGTAGTAATTTTAGCACTTGTAGCCACAGTAGTGGTTATAGGGGCTGTGGTAGCCATGGCAACACTGGCACTTGGGGCAAATACAGAGGGGCCAAGGAGACCACAATGACATATCACAGTCTGATAAAAGTGGTGGGGAGGGTAAGGACTATGACATGATTGTGTGTTGGACAGGACCTGAGAGCCGGATCAGGGTACTGAAGAGTAGGTGACATCCGAGGAGGAAGGTGGTTGCTGCAGCGGAAATAAAGAGCAGAGTCAACGTACAGCCAAAACCTTCAAAAGAACTAACAGGCCATATCTACTTCTATTGTGGATAGCTTAGGACTCAGTAATGCTGCTGATTTTCGAGCTGAAGGAACAGAAAATGACAGAAGCAGGGTCAGGACTTGTGGGGGCACAGAGCCTGTTCCCAGGCTATGCCAACTAAGCTTGGTGTCAGAGGAACCCACCGACTCCTGGCTGGGAGTGTGTGATGTCACTTGCGACTAAGTAGAAGGCTGAGTCAACAATTCAAGGACAGCTGAGTTACTGGTCAAAACACGACCACTAGATGACACTGGCTGCTTTGGCCTGTCACTGCCAATGCAGCTACCACCCCCTTCTTCTTCTACTACTCCTGTCAGCTCCAGAAACATTTTGGCCACTGCCCATTCCCTTAGAAGGGCATGTCATCTGTCTGTCCGACATACTATACATTAAAAGAAACTGCATGGGTAAAAGAGCAATAGTATAAGGCTGCAATTTCTCACCAACTGCACAACTAGGGATTAACGGATATATTTACATGCAATATTATTTGAGCACCCTAAAATCTGTTGTCTCAGTCTGCAATTTAACCCCAGAAGCAAGGATGAAATGGCAAAACTTAATGTATCAGACTGCAATTTCACCCCTAGATTCAAGGATGAATGGATGTGTATGTATATATTTATATTTGTGAATCATAGAATTACAAGTCCCAGCTCACCATGGATATATGGAGCACGGAGCAGACTGGATAAATCCTGTACTTAAGAAGCTTGCAAAGAAAACTCCAGCATCCAAAATTGTGGTAAAATCTTGACTCCGTCTTTATTTTTCATGGAAAAAACGCAGAAAAACACAGAGCTAACTCCCTCCACCAGCAGTTTACATGTTTCGAGCTGAAAAGCTCTTAATCATAACCCATGATTAAGAGCTTTTTAGCTCGAAACATGTAAACTGCTGGTGGAGAGAGTTGGAGCTGTGTTTTTCTGCATTTTTTCCATGAAAAATAAAGACGGAGTCAATATATATTTGTGGTCATGGCTACGGACAATGAGAACCTGGATTCCTAATAAATGAGAACCTAATTGACTGTTCCTAAATAACGTCTTGCTGACCTGACTGAATGGCTGGCGGGGTGCCCTTAGCCATGCTCTGGCTAGGCCTATAAGGGGGCATACCCTAGGGAAATATGAAAAGAACAAGGGAGGGTGGGTGGGGCACCAGAAACACGCGTGAGGCAGGTGATGCCATGCCTCCATATTTATTGGTGCCTCCGCCCCTCCCACAAATGCAGGCTTATCAGCCTTACCTATACATATATATATATATATATATATATATATACACAAAGTATCTCATGGGACAACAGCGAAGATAGGACATTTGAAAAATGTTAAGTAGTCAGTGTACAGCTTATATAACAGTGTAAATTTGGTGCGCCCTCAAAATAAATCAACAAACGGTCATTAATGTCTAAACTGCTGGCAACAAAAGTAAGTACACCCCTAAGTAAAAATGGCTAAATTGTGCCCAATTAGCCACTGTCCCTTCCTGGTGTCATGTGACTTGTTAGTGTTACAAGGTCTCAGTTGTGAATGGGGAGCAGGTGTATTGAATTTGGTGTTATCACTCTCACACTCTCTTATACTGGTCACTGGTAGTGATGAGTGAGCATGATCGGCCGAATACTGGTTCGCTATGCTCGGCACATGGTGGTACTCGGCCGAATACCACATGTGCTTGAACACAATGCTCGAGTCTCGTCACCACGCGTTTTACCACCCGGTAACACGTGCTTGGATAAGTCATTATAGTCAGGGAGAGCAGAGCGTAGGAAGGGAAAGACAGTGTAGGGAGCGAAATTCACAGTTCTTATTCTAAGAAAGCTTTTCAAAGACCCAAAAGTCCTTTTAAGAACTACTGTGTGTGTGTGTTTGATAGCAACAATATATTTTTACCTGCGCTAAATTGATCAGTCTCAGGGACATCCGTGCTGAGAAAGGGACAGATAGTGCAGGGAGAGAAATTTGCTGTTTTTACTACCAAAAGCTTTTCAAAAACCCCAAAGTCCTTTTAAGGACTACTGTGTGTGTGTTTGACAGCAGCAAGATATTTTTCTTTAATACTTATTAGTGACATATACTGTACATCATCCGCAGACTGTCTTTTTGCGTAAATTCAAACGATCAGCTCCACATTTATTGTCTATAGTGTGTGCGTTTAATACACATCCGTGACATATGCAGTACTCCATCCTGTTTCTTTAGCGTAAATTTAAAATATCTGGGCCTAATCTAGTGTCCATAGTGTGTGGCTTTCTGTGACAAATACTGTACGACATCCGAAAACAGTGTCTGTAGCGCAAATTTAAATAAACTGGTACTAATCTAGAGTCCATAGTGTGTGGCTCTCTGTGACACACTGTACTACATCCGAATACAGTGTCTGTAGTGCAAAGTTAAATAATTTGTGACACATCTACTGTGTGTGCGTTTAATACATATCACTGACATATACTGTACTTTATCTGTAGACGGTGTGTACTAGTCTGTGACATTATCAGGGCAAGATCTCCTGTGTAATGTGTGCGCATCACAAATACCTTTTTTAATTTATTGGCGCATACACTTACAAATCCTATGCTACTGTACGTGTGACATACCTTTAAGCATATATAACATTTAATATTAAGAAGGTGGCCAGTAAGGGCTGTGATGCTGATGGTGCACGCAGAGGCCATGGCCCTGGGTGCGATTAAACTTAGTAAAATAATGTAGTTGAGGGCCTCGAGGTGCGCTAACCTCCAAAAACATTATTTAAAAGGGCCTTATGGTCAGCTGATCGTCTAAAACATCATTTGCGAGTGCCTTCAGGTCAGCTGACCCTGTAAAACATTTATTTGTGGGGGCCTGCAGGTGAGCAGACCCTCTAAAATATTATATGTGAGGGCCTGCAGGTGAGCTGACCCTCTAATACATTATATGTGAGGGCTTGCAGGTGAGATGACCCTCTAAAATATTATATGTGAGGGCCTGCATGTGAGCTGACTCTCAAAAACATGAATTGCGAGGGCCTGCAGGTGAGCTGACCCTCTAAAACATTATAAGCCAGGACAGCCTAAAAAGCATGTTGATATGATGAAGGAGGAGTAGAGTCATAAGTCAGGGGCAATCCAGGCCTTGTTAATTTTTATAAGAGTCAACCTGTCAGCCTTTTCACTTGACAGACGGTTGCGCTTATCAGTTATTATGCCCCAAGCAAAAATAAATACCCGCTCTGACAAAACGCTGGCGGCAAGGCAGGCCAGCACCTCTAAGGCGTAGAGTGACAGTTTGTGCCACGTGTCCAGCTTTGTGCCACGTGTCCAGGCACAGAGGGATCACTGAGGATGCTGACACTAGGTACACTGGTACTGAGATATACACTGGACCATCATAAAGCTGTCCACGTATATGTCAAGCATAGGCGTGCGCACTGGGTGTGTCGGGTGTGCCTGGGCACACCCTAATAAGTTTGACACCTCCGTGCTCACTGCAGTGCCCCCCCACCGCTGATACACCTGTGGCCCTGTCTGTTATGCTGGCTGCCGCCGCCCGCCGCACTGTAAATTAATTTACAATACCTGGCTGTGCTGCTGCGGGCTGTCGGCGGGCGGCGGCTAGTATTCACTTATGGGGGTGAAGTCCCGGACCCGGCGGAGGCAGAGAGAGCAGTGCGTGCTGTGCAGTGCGGCGCAGGCTGAGTTAACTGTTGACTTCACGCGGCGCACCTGCTAGCTGGTGAGGTGAGGGCGGCGGCAGAGGCAGCAGAGGCGGGATGTGGTATGTATGTGGATGGGGTGATGCAAATTCACTGCCCAGCTGCTCCAGTGACGGGTCCAGATACAGTGTAAGAAGTATGTACCACCAACAAACGGTAAACGCACAAAAAAGAAGTATGTTCCCCCCTGTCTCACAGTGCTACCCTGTTGTCCCCTGTATTACCCTGATATACCCCTCAGTTATAAAAATATATCTCTGGGGGTAAATTATGGGGATATATAACTAGGGAAGGGTAGGGTACATGATGGGTATTATAACTGAGGAGGGCTACTGGGCTAGGCTACTATCAGACATTATACAGGGTCAGGGGTAATATATAAGTTACATTTAACCCCTGTATTATGTCCCTGATAACCCTCCTCAGTCATGTGTCCTCCACAGATCCCCATAACAGTGTGTCATCCACAGATCACCCCATAACAGTGTGTCCTCCACAGATCCCCCATAACAGTGTGTCATCCACAGATCCCCCATAACAGTGTCCTCCACAGAACCCCCATAACAGTGCCATCCACAGATCAACCATAACAGTGTCATCCACAGATCCCCCATAACAGCGTCCTTCACAGATCCCCCATAATAGTGTGTCATCCACAGATCCCTCATAACAGTGTCCTCCACAGACCCCCCATAACAGTGTGTCCTCCACAGACCCCCATAACAGTGTGTCCTCCACAGATCCCCCATAACAGTGTGTCCTCCACAGATCCCCCATAACAGTGTGTCCTCCACAGATCCCCCATAACAGTGTCATCCACAGATCCCCCATAACAGTATGTCCTCCACAGATCCCCCATAACAGTGTCATCCACATATCCCCCATAACAGTGTCCTTCACAGATCGCCCATAACAGTGTGTCATCCAGAGATCCCCCATAACAGTGTCATCCAGAGATCCCCCATAACAGTGTCATCCAGAGATCCCCCATAACAGTGTCATCCATAAATCCTCCATAACAGTGTCATCCACAGATCCTCCATAACAGTGTGTCATCCACAGAGCCTCTATAACAGTGTCCTCCACAGATCCCCCATAACAGTGTCACCCATAGATCTCCCATAACAGTGTCATCCACAGATCCCACATAACAGTGTCATCTACAGATCCCCCATAACAGTGTCATCCACAGATCCTCCATAACTGTGTCATCCACAGATCCTCCATAATAGTGTCACCCACAGATCCCCCATAACAGTGTGTCATCCACAGATCCTCCATAACAGTGCGTCATCCATAGATCCTCCATAACAGTGTCACCCACAGATCCCCCATAACAGTGTGTCATCCACAGATCCTCCATAACAGTGTGTCATCCATAGATCCTCCATAACTGTGTCATCCACAGATCCCCCATAACAGTGTCATCCACAGATGCCCCCTTAGCAGTGCGCCTACCCTGCGCACTGAGGAGAGACTGAAAGGAGGGGAACAATCCGCGGAAGCAAGTAGAAAACAGCACAGCAGATGACTGAATAGCTTCTTTTGTAAGTAAATTGTTTTATTATAGTGCTGAAACTGCTTTAAACTATAAAGAAAAATTTTCGAGAGTGTTTCTCTCTTTCTCAGGAGTGAAACAATACCGAGAAAGAAAGGAAAACTCTTGAAATCTTGTCTTTTAAGTATTAGGATAGTACAATAAAAAGGTATCCCTGCATACCGCAATACTCTCCTATTTTGTAATCTTATTTGTATATACTTATTTTTTTTTCAGTAGTATGATTTAGTTGTGAAAAATATTAGAGCCCCCCCCCCCCCATTTTTGACTGTGGTATCTTATGTGCCTCCCCCCTATATATTGTTCCTAGAGTTGCTACTGCGCAGAAGCGGAGTCACGGCAACGCTAGGGTGAGGCCCGGCCTGTATGTATGTGTATATAATATATCTATACAGTTGTGTTCAAAATTATTCAACCCCCACTGAAATTGAGTGTTTTGGCCAGTTTGACATTGATTTTGATCATTTCAGTCATCTTGTTTACAATTAAATCAAAGAGGCACTTTTAAGTCAGTCAAATATAACATAACATTTATAACGAAATAACCACAAATGTCTTTTCTGTGCTCACATCATTATCAGTTTTATTCAACCCCCAAGTGACATTCAATCTTAGTACTTAGCACAACATCCTTTTCCAGTTATAACATCTTTTAAACATGAAGCATAGCTTAACACAAGTGTCTTGCAGCGATCTACAGGTATCTTCGTCCATTCTTCATGGGCAAAAACCTCCAGTTCAATCACATTCTTAGGCTTGCGAGCTGCAACTGCTTTCTTTAAGTCCCACCAGAGGTTCTCAATCGGATTTAAGTCTGGTGACTGCGATGGCCACTTTAAAATGTTCCAGCCTTTAATCTGCAACCATGCTCTAGTGGACTTGGAGGTATGCTTGGGATCATTGTCCTGTTGAAAGATCCAGCGTCTCCCAAGCCTCAGGTTTGTGACGGACTGCATCACATTTTCATCCAATATCTCCTGGTACTGAAGAGAATTCATGGTACCTTGCACACGCTGAAGCTTCCCTGTACCTGTAGAAGCAAAACAGCCCCAAAGCATGATTGACCCCCGCCATGCTTCACAGTAGGCAAGGTGTTCTTTTCTTCATAGGCCTTGTTCTTCCTCCTCCAAACATAGCGTTGATCCATGGGCCCAAACAGTTCTAATTTTGTTTCATCAGTTCACAGAACACTATCTGCAAACTTTTGTGGTTTGTCCACATGACTTTTGGCATACTGCAGTCGACTCTTCTTTTTCTTTGGAGACAGCAAGGGGGTGCGCCTGGGAGTTCTGGCATGGAGGCCTTCATTACGCAGTGTGCGCCTTATTGTCTGAGCTGAAACTTCAGTACCCGCATCTGACAAATCTTTTTTCAGTTCCTCAGCAGTGACACAGGGACTTTTCTCCACTTTGCGCTTCAGGTAGCGCACAGCAGTCGAATTCAGCATCTTCTTTCTGCCACGACCAGGTAGCGTTTCAACAGTGCCCTTTGCCTTGAATTTGTGAATGATGCTTCCTGTGGTGTATCTTGGTATGTTTGACATCTTTGCAATCTTATTATAGCCATTGCCCTTCCTGTGAAGAGAAATCACCTCTTCTCTTGTCTTCCTGGATCATTCTCTTGAATTCACCATGTTTGTAAACACACCAGTAAATGTCTAGAAGGAGCTGAGTATCACAATCATTTTAAATCTGCCAAATTGGTGCTTATTATGTTTTAATGCTGCTCCTTGACACCCACAGATGTTTTCAATACCTGATCGAAAACACTTGAATGAACCTCTGTTCTTAAGAGTGGTAGTTTTTAAGGGGTTGAATAATTGTGTCAATGAAGAAATCACAAAAAAAACATTTAGTACTGTATTACAAAAACAATTGATGTCATTTTAGTTACATTTGGTTCTTTAAAAAGTCCTTGTAAGATTTAATTCTGAACACAATTACAAATGTACACTAAATTCCCTAAAACCCTTTACAGCATTGGGGGTTGAATAATTTTGAACACAACTGTATATATATATATATATATATATATATATATACATACACAGGTGCGGCCTGTGTGTATGTGCTTTAGGGTGCACACCCTAATGCAATAGGCTGCGCACGCCTATGATGTCAAGAACAGAATACAGGTCAGTCAAGCACATTACATGTTATACAGTGTAACCTTCTCAGCAGGTCAATAATGGAAGACAACTTGAGAAGGCAGATATAGAACTTCACCATGGGTGCCATAGCACCTCAAAAGATCTCAACCGAGACGGGCCATAGTAAGCATACTAATTCACGCTGCAGCACTCAAAAATAAAAAATAGAAATGAAAATAGAAGTAAAAAAGAAACAGAAAAATGGGGGAGGTAATGGGCATGTAAAAAGGAGCTGAGTATGGAGAGATTACAGAAACAAGGTCTCTAGGACTGCAAGACAATTTGTCTAATATCCTCTAAAGGATCTCCATTGATTCCAGATCTTAAGAAATTTGTGATGAGATCTTAATTCCCATGAGGATAGCTCTTCCAGACAATATATCTGGTCTATTTTCTGGAACCATTGTTCCATGGATGGTGTCTCAGTAGATAACCAGAGTAGAGGGATAAGCAATTTGGCAGCATTCATTAAATGTTTAAAAAGAGCTAGATTAGGAGGCGGGGGGTCACGAGGGTAAAGATTCAGCAGGGTGACTTCTGGTGTTGGGGTGGTATTGGACTTACATATTTGATTACAAGTTTTAAAGATCTCCACCCACCACCTTTGCAGAAATGGGCACATCCACCATATGTGTAGGAAGGTACCCCTGAGCTTTGAACATCTCCAACATGTGTCAGATGCCGAAGTGGAGTATAGACATGTCTTGTCTGGGGTTTTGTACCAGCGAGTGATAATTTTATAGTTGTTCTCCTGGATCTTCACGCATCTTGAAGCTCTATGTGAAGAGTTGAAAATAGTAAGGGTATCTTCCGGGTAGAAATGTTTATCTAGATCTTTTTCCCATAATCTAATGAAAGCTGTGGTTAGAGCGGTGGGGGGAGTCCTTAGCCTGTCATACCATTGAGATATCAATTTGTCTGTGGTAGAACTTTGGGAGATGACACTCTCCAACCAGGTTATAGGGCGTAATAATGTGTGCAGGTGGGCGCTTTGGTGTAGGTATGCCCTTAAAAAGTGGAGCCCATTAAAGCAAGATTGAGGTACTTTCAGGAGGTCACACATTTCATTTACAGAAAGGAGTTGATCGCTACTATAAAGATCCACCAATCTCATCTTGGAATGACTAATCTCACTGGGAAGACTGATTTTTAAGGCCTGGGGCGCAAAGTGAAACACATCTTCTACACTGAGAATAGGGTACGGGAGAGTGGAGCTTAGGGTTGAATTTTGGAAAGCATTCCAGGCGTGTAGAGTGGCTCTGATAATTGGAGAGATATTAGGATGGGGAGGTATCGGGGACAGACGCCCTAACAAAGCCGCTTTGAGAGGTAGTCCTAATAAGGATTCTTCCATCTTGACCCAGGACTTCTGTATGGGGGCAGTCATCCAGTCTACAACTCTGGTGAGAAGAACCACTTTGCTATATAATTCGGGGTCTGGTAGTGATATACCCCCCCCCCCCACCTCTCTCTCGGATAAGACAGAGATTTGTAAGACATTCTCACCTTTCTTTTATTCCATATGAAAGATCTAAACATGGACCGGAGTTTAGAATAGTATGTGGAGGGTACGGGAATCGGTAGAGTCTGTTGAAGATAGGTAAGTTTAGGAATAATGAGGGAAAGTAGGATATTTTTCCTCCCAAACCACGAGAGTGTAGGGACATCCAGGGAGGTTATATTTTCAGCCAAATTTTTCTGAAGTGGGACGTAGTTGAATAGTTGGCTTGTGTCGGTGCTCATCTTCACCCCCAGGTACAGATGCAGCATGGTTAGCACTCCTTTTTTCTGAGATTTCTGAGTTTGGTTATCTAATCTAAGCAAACACCTTCAATTGCTTTTCAATGGCTTTTTTCTCAAGATAATGAAATGAGTTAAGAAATTTGAGTTAACAGAGGGAGTGCTAACCCTGCTACATCTGTAGGTTAGAAAGGGAGAAGACCAATTGAAAGGTGAACGTGATTCTAGATAGTTCCTCAAGGATTTTTTAAGGCCTGTGGAAATAATCAATGATTTGTTGTGGTTCACCTTGAAATTGGAGAGCAACCCATACATTTCCAAATGACCATATATCTTTGGTAAAGCTGTTTCAGGATTGCTCACTATCAGAAGTAAGTCGTCCGCGAAGGCGGCAATTTTGTGCTGTTGGTCACCTAGAGTTATTCCCTGGATGTCACTATCCAACCAGATGGTCTGCAGAAGAGGTTCTAGGGCGAGGACAAAGAGGAAAGTCTGAAAGTCCAGAATCACGGCCTGGTTGGTTTCTAAAGCTTCTACCCTGCCACCGACATGCCTTACATCGCTCTTTGTAGTGCTGAATCAAGGTATTTTCTTGAAATCGGGAGTTGTTTGCGGTGCCTGTGATCCTCAGCGTCGCTTCTGTCAGCTTGCAGATCCGGCTCGCTCTCCTCTGCTTTCTTTTAAGTCTCCAGAGCCATCTTTGCTTCCCGCCCTGCGCAGATGACAGCAGCTTTTTTAATAAACTTATCTATGTCTCTACAATTATTTGCATACTTTTGGGAGAGGGACGAGTCCCCTGTTTTCTGCTGGCCGATTTTGCCCATTTATGTGCCAGATAGCTAACATATGCTGAGAAATAGCCGGGTCGAAGCTGCGGAGCTCAAGCACACACGTCCATGCCGGTCAGGCGCTAGCTCCGCCCCCCATGTACGCTGCATTTCTGACAATCAAATAAAACCGTTAACTTCTGTTTTTACATTGTTGGTTTGAAAAATCTAATTTTTGGTGATAGTGAAGTAATTGTATTGAATTTCTCCGTTACACTGTTATGTGACCTAAAGAAATGTATTCTGTTTATGACACAGGCACTGCCTTACTATATAGAAAACTTAATTGTTGACTATTGGCAGTTAAATGCAGCAGTCTCTTATACTTCTTTATGACTCTGCTGGCAGGGTTTCCCAGAGCCATAACCATAGTCCTGCCCCAGAAGTGGAAGAGATTGAGTGCACGGATGCCCAACCACTTAGGTTTGAGGATGGGGACAGGAGAAGACCACGGCAGCACGTCTCTGATGCCACCCGCTGCGGCTTTCTGCAGTGTGCAGACCGACAAAGAGGGCAGGGGTGAAGACTCGGTCGAAGATAATGTTGAGAACAATGAGGTCCTACATAGGTGACAGTGACCGAAAATGTGAATAATCCTCTTTTAAATTGTTGGGTGCAATATTACCATTTTTGCTGGGTACAAACCCCTGCTCTGCATAGGTGACAGTGACTGAAAATGTTAATAATCCTCTTTTAAATTGTTGGGTGCAATATAAACTTTTTTGCCGGGTACAAAGCCCTGCACTGCATACTGTAGGTGACAGTGACTGAAAATGTGAATAATTCTCCTTTAAATTGTTGGGTGCAATATTACCTTTTTTTTGCCGGGTACAAAGCCCTGCACTGCATAGGTGACAGTGACCGAAAATGTGAATAATCCTCTTTTAAATTGTTGGGTGAAATTTTACCATTTTTGCCAGGTACAAACCCCTGCACTGCCTAACTGTCAGTGAACTTACAATTGGTGGTTACATTCTTGCATGACATAAAGCCTTTTTGGGCTGTGAAGCAAAAGGTACTAGTCGCCAACATGTTTTTTATTTTTTTAAATAAATTGCTGTAGACCCCAAAAATTGGGAAAATATAAAAAAATAAAACAAAGTGTAAGTGCACGGTAGTATAACAATGGTTTGGTGAGGCCGGTATACATGTCTATTCTGCATAAGGTACAAACAAGTCCTGTGGGATCCATGCCTGGTTCTTTTTAATAAACGAAAGCTTGCCCACATTGGCTGCGGACATGCGGCTGCGCTTGTCTGTGATAATGCCCCCAGCCATGCTAAACACACGTTCAGACAATACAGTGGCTGCAGGGTAGGCCAGCACCTCCAAGGCGTAAAGGGCAGCCTCAGGACATGTGCCCAATTTGAAGACCCAGTAGTTGAATGGGGCAGACCCAGTGGCGTAGCTAGAAATGATTGGGCGCAACAGCAAATATTTGACTGGGGCCCCCCCTCCCACAGCCGCCATTCCTGGGGCTACTAAAGAACGTTCTCTCAGACCAGGCCCACCAGCTGTTCCATCTGCTTTCTACACTGTCTGTGCTGCCACTGTATATAATTTTATTGAATAATATTGTTGAGGGGGCCCTGACAAAGTCTTTTAGTCCTCCTCCTCCTGGATGGGCCCCTTCTAGGTCAGGGCCCCAAAGCAGTAGCTTCCCCTGCTTCCCTTGTAGCTATGCCCCTGGGCAGACCCATCAGTCAGTATGTGTACTATTCCACCATGTTGCTGAAATGCTGCCTCCTGCTAAGATGTTCCAGATCTGCCATTGGTGCAGGTTGTTGTGGCGTGATGACAAAGCTTTTCCACATTTTGCAAATGATAACCCTGCCTTCTGAGGTGTTGGTGGTGACCCAGCTGCGTTGGCGATTTTTTTCTCCTCCTCCTCTGCCTTCACCTTGTGCTTCCACTGAGTCCACGGTGTCAGGTTTGAATGCCATCAGCAGCGTGTCTACTGGCGGGCGCATCTTCCTATCACACTCCAGTGAGGGAATTAAGGACGGCACGTTGTCCTTGTAACGGGGATTCAGCAGGGTGGCCACCCAATAATCAGCACAAGTTAGAATGTGGCAGTAACTAGGTGGTCGTTGCACATGCACTGCAGCATGTAGTCACTCATGTGTGCCAGGCTGCCCAGAGGCAAGGACAAGCTGTCCTCTTTGAGGGAGGTGTATCGTCGGTGTACTCTGTATCCCCCAGCATTCCTCCTCCTCCTACCTCATAATCCTCATCCTCCAGAACTGTGCCCTGGCTGGACAATTGTGTTCCAGGCCAGAGCTTATGTTGGTGCAGGAACCCACCCTCCGAGCCACTTGTATTTGGCAGGACTTAAGTTAAGGATAAGGCGTGTATATAGTTTTGTTTGTTTATATAGTTAATTTAGCTGCATTATAGCTATTTAACCACTTCAGCCCCCCTAGCTTAAACCCCCTTAATGACCAGACCACGTTTTACAATTCTGCACTACACTACTTTCATGGTTTATTGCTCGGTCATACAACTTACCACCCAAATGAATTTTACATCCTTTTCTTCTCATGGGGCGTGGCTCAGCACGGGATCAAATCCAGTGCTGAGCCACGCCCCTGCACTGATCACATGACGGTGACGTCACCCCCAGGTCCTTCGGCTGTTCAACAGTTCGGGTTGGTGGAAGCCGCCCCTTATGGATTCCATATGCTGCGATAGTGGAATCCATAATGGGATGTGCGAGTTACCACAACCCGAACGCCGAACTTTTTTTTAAAGTTCACTCATCTCTACTCACAAATACAGCTTTTTTTGGTGGTATTTCATTGCTGCTGAGATTTTTCGTTTTTCTGATATTTATCAAAAAAGACCTCAATTTTCTCAAAAAAAAGTGTATTTTTAACTTTTTCTGGTAAAATTGTTCAAATGTAATTACATTTCTATACAAATTTGTGTCAGAATTAATTGTGCTACATGTCTTTGTTAAAAAAAAATCCAATAAGTGTATATTTATTGGTTTGCGCAAAAGTTATAGCGTTTACAAACTATGATACAAAAAAGTGAATTTCCGCATTTTGAAGCAACTCTGACTTTCTGAGCACCTGTCATGTTTCTTGAGGTGCTAGAATGCTAGGATAGTATAAATACCCTCCAAATTACACAATTTTGGAAAGGAGACACCCCAAAGTATTCGTGGAGGGGCATGGTGAGTTCATGTAAGATTAAACATTTTTTTGACAAGTTAGAGGAAAATGTCACTTTCTGAGGAAAAAATATATAAAGTTTCCATTTCTGCTAACTTCTGGCAAAAAAATAAAAAAATCTCCCACGGACTCACTATGCGCCTCATTAAATACCTTGGGGTGTCTACTTTCTGAAATGGGGTCATTTGTGGGGTGCGTTTACTGTTCTTGCATTTTGGGCGGACTAAATTATGAGCAACCTTGTAAAGCCTAAAGGTACCCGTTGGACTTTCGGCCTCTTTACGCACCTAGGCTGCAAAAAAGTGTCACACATGTGGTATCGCCGTACTCAGAAGAAGTGGGGCAATGTATTTTGGGGTGTATTTTTACATATACCCATGCTGGGTGAGAGAAAATTCTCTGTAAATTGACAACTTTGTATAAAAAATTTTAAAAAGTTGTCATTTACAAAGATATTTCTCACACACAGTATGGGTATATGTAAAAATACACCTCAAAACACATTGCCCTACTTCTCCTGAGTACGGCGATACCACATGAGTGACACTTTGCTGCAGCCAAGATGCGCAAAGGGGCCCAATTTCCAATGAGTACCTTTAGGATTTCACTGGGCATTTTTACGCATGCCATTACGCATTACGCATTTTACGATTCTGGACTACTTCTCACACATAGGGGCCCCTAAAATGCCAGGGCAGTATAAATCTCACAGTGACCCCATTTTAGAAAGAAGACACTCCATGGTATTCCGTGAGGGGTATGGTGAGTTCATGTAAAATTTTATTTTTTGTCACAAGTTAGTGGAATATGAGACTTTGTAAGGAAAAACAAACAAACATAAAAAAAACAATTTCTGCTAACTTGTGGCAAAAAAAAAAACTTCTATGAACTCGCCATGCCCCTCACAGAATACCTTGGGGTGTCTTCTTTCTAAAATGGGGTAACTTGTGGGGTATTTATACTGCCCTGGCATTTTAGGGGCCAATAAAACGTGAGAAGTAGTTTGGAATCCAAATGCGTAATAATGCCCTGTGAAATCTAGCAGACTCATTGGAATCTGGGCCCCTTTCCGCATCTTGGCTGCAAAAAAGTGTCACTCAGTATCGCCGTACTTAGGAGAAGTAGGGCAATGTGTTTTGGGGTGTATTTTTACATATAGACATACTGTGTGTGAGAAATATCTCTGTAAATGACAACTTTTTCCATTTTTTTATACAAAGTTGTCAATTTACAGAGATATTTTTCTCACCCAGCATGGGTATATGTAAAAATATACCCCAAAACACATTGCCCTACTTCTCCTGAGTACGGCGATACCACATGTGTGACACTTTTTTTCAGCCTAGGTGCGAAAAGGGGCCCAAATTCCAATGAGTACCTTTAGGCTTTACAGGGTTGCTGACAATTTGCGGTGATAAGGGACCCTTAGGCCCCATTCACACGTCCACAATTCTGTTCCGCGGAATTGTGGACCCATTCATTTCTATGGGGACAGAATTTGTCCCGCTGGTATCCGGAATTGCGAATCCGCACTTTCGGGTCCGCACTTCCGTTCCGCAAAAATATAGAACATGTCCTATTCTTGTCCGCAATTGTGGACAAGAAAAGGCATTTTCTATACAGTTTTGGCAATGTGCGGATCCGCAAAATTTGGAAAGCACATTGCCGGTGTCCATGTTTTGCGGATCCACGGATCCTTGGATCTGCAAAACACATATGGACGTCTGAATGGAGCCTTACAGGGGGGTGATCAATGACAGGGAGGTGATCAGGGAGTCTATATGGGGTGATCAAGGGTTAATAAGGGGTTAATAAGTGACAGGGGTGTGGTGTAGTGTAGTGTGGTGCTTTGTTCTACTTACAGAGCTGCCTGTGTCCTCTGGTGGTCGATCCAAGTAAATGGGACCACCAGAGGACCAGGTAGCAGGTATATCACACGTTGTTAACAAAACAGAGTCTGATATACCTATTTGATGCTTTTTATTTTACATCTACAGCCTGCCAGCGAATGATCATCGCTGGCAGGCTGTAGTATAACTTCACAGCCGCACACCGCTGTGAACGCGCACGCAGGCGCGCACGCGTTCACAGGAAATCTTGCGTCTCGCGAGATGACGCGTCGATGCGTCAAGGAGGAATAACCCGGCCGTCCGCAGGACGCATACCTGCGTTAGGCGGTCGGGTAGTGGGTAAATATGTTTTTAAGTAAGTTTGAAAAAAGTTTGTTAATGGTTTGAGTGAAAGGGAGGGTGGGGGTGTTGTGTGTGTTCGATTAACTGAATTTATTTTCACTGTCTGGTGTTCAGGAATTTCTGCACCCTAAATTAAGCACATGTGGCAGGCAGGGGATGTGCTTCAAATGGCTAGGCCCAGACCTTCTATTATATTTCGCCCATTAGCGCACAACACCAGGCCGGGTTGGAGGCTCAGTGGCACCAACCAATCATCGGTCTGTTGTTCCATGCCTGTCCACAGCTCCTGCGCGGTGTGGGGTTTGTCCCACAAACACACAAGTTTTAAAACAGCCTGCTGTCGTTTCCCCTTGCTGTGCTGCTGTGGGTGGTGAAGGTGTTACGCTGAGCGGATGAGGGTGTGGTAGAGGAGGAAGAGGAAGCTGAGTAGGAGGATGTAACAGGAGGCAAAGAGAAATGCCTTGCAATCCTCTGGGGCGGAAGGACATTGTCACGGCTGTATGTGAGCAACAAGAGCATACACAGTGAGTTAGCTACTGACCGGACCCAAACTAGGGAACATAAAGGGTGACCCCTGTCAGACCCTAAAAGCTCTCCCTATGCTGCTAAGCCCATGTCCAGATCCAGATGGTGGATCAAGACATGCCCGCGTACCTAAGGCTGATGACCACTGTAACCCCTACAGTAGTGGAAGGGGCACGGCCACCGGTGCCCTGCTCAGTATATGGACGGAACCGGGTCGCTCGGATCCAGTCAGCAAAACAAACAGAAACACACAATGTCTGCACACTTAACTGAAGGAGCTGCAGCAGCAGTGAAAACAGATCCAAAGTCAGCAGACAATGTCCGAAGTACTTGCTTCAGCAGAACACAGGTCCAGAAAAGATATCACACCAGTGAAGATACTCAAGCGAGAGATACAGGTCAAATGAAGTAGTATAATCCGCACCGCACAAAGGAAGAGAGGTGATTTAAAGGCAGAGCAATCAAACACAGGAGGGACAGCTGGGAGGAAGGAAACAGAAAGTAAAGACCTCATCACAGGGGCGGAGAAACAGAGCTGTGGGAACGTCTCAAAGCTCTAGTAGTTACATCATCACAGGGGTGGAGAAACAGAGCTGTGAGAACGTCTCAAAGCTCTGGTAGTGACAGTACCCCCTCTACGGGTGGACTCGACACCCAGGACCCACCTTCTCAGGATGAGCCCTATGAAAAGTCCTGATGAGGCGAGTGGCTTTAATGTCCGACACCGGAACCCACATCCTCTCCTCAGGACCATAACCTTTCCAATGAACGAGGTACTGAAGAGAACCGCGGACAATGCGAGAGTCCACAATTCTGGAAACCTCAAACTC
Organism: Bufotes viridis; assembly: GCA_033119425.1. Classification (NCBI taxonomy): domain Eukaryota; kingdom Metazoa; phylum Chordata; class Amphibia; order Anura; family Bufonidae; genus Bufotes; species Bufotes viridis. The sequence continues at coordinate 467,976,525 of CM065589.1, forward strand.
CAGATTGCCATCAACCAAAATCGGAGGAGGAGGCAAAGAGGAGGGTACCGTGGGCTGGACATATGGTTTTAAGAGAGATCTGTGAAATACATTATGTATCTTCCAAACCCGTGGAAGATCAAGACGGAAGGCAACAGGATTGATGACTGACAAGATTTTATAAGGCCCAATAAACTTGGGACCCAATTTCCAGGAGGGAACCTTCAGTTTAATATTTCTTGTAGACAACCACACCAGATCACCCACATTCAGGTCCGGACCAGGCACACGTCTCTTATCAGCCACACGCTTATATTTCTCACTCATCTTTCTTAGATTAGTCTGAATCTTTTGCCAAATGGTAGACAAAGACGAGGAAAATCTCTCCTCCTCAGGCAAACCAGAAGGAGCCCCTCCCGAGAATGTCCCAAACTGCGGATGGAACCCATATGCACCAAAGAATGGTGACTTATCAGAAGATTCCTGACGACGGTTGTTCAGAGCAAACTCAGCAAGAGGGAGAAACGAACACCAATCCTCCTGGTTCTCTGCAACAAAACAGCGCAAATATGTCTCCAGATTCTGATTGACGCTGCTCAGTCTGACCATTCGACTGCGGGTGAAAAGCAGAAGAGAAGGACAGCCGAACCCCCAGGCGAGAACAGAAAGCCTTCCAGAATCTGGACACAAACTGCGTGCCTCTATCGGAAACAATATCAGAGGGAATGCCATGCAATTTAACAATATGGTCGACAAAAGCTTGCGCCAACGTTTTAGCATTGGGCAATCCAGGGAAGGGTATGAAATGTGCCATCTTGCTAAAACGGTCCACCACTCACCAGGATCACCGACTTCCCTGAGGAACGAGGAAGATCCGTGATAAAGTCCATGGACAGGTGTGTCCAAGGACGGGAAGGTATGGGTAAGGGGAGAAGGGGACCTGAAGGCCGTGAACGAGGGACCTTAGCGCGAGCGCACGTCTCACAAGCAGCCACAAAACCCTCCACCGACTTACGAAGAGCCGGCCACCAAAATCTCCGAGCAATGAGATCTACCGTGGCTCTACTCCCGGGTGACCAGCAAGAACCGTATCATGATGCTCCTTGAAGAGTTTGTGACGTAACTCAGGAGGCACAAACAACTTTCCAGAAGGACAACGGGCAGGTGCCTCAGTCTGGGCAGCCTGGACCTCGGCCTCCAAATCAGAATACAGAGCAGAAACAACTACCCCTCCGCCAAAATGGGACCCGGGTCCTCGGAGTTTCCTCCTCCCGGAAAACAGCGAGAGAGAGCGTCAGCCTTCACATTTTTGATCCCAGGGCGGAATGTAACGACAAAATTGAATCTGAGAAGAACAGAGACCATCTGGCCTGTCTCGGATTCATACGCTTGGCCGACTCTAAGCACGCCAGATTCTTATGGTCGGTAAAAACGGTTATAGGGTACCTGGCCCCTCCAACCAATGGCGCCATTCCTCGAAAGCCAGCTTGATGGCCAACAATTCCCTATCTCCCACATCATAGTTTTTCTCTGCCGGTGAGAGTTTTTTAGAGAAAAGGCACAGGGTCGCCATTTGGAAGGAGACGGACCCTGGGACAAAACCGCACTCCACACCCACCTCGGAAGCATCCACCTCAACAATAAAAGGTAAGGAAACATCGGGATGCACCAAGATGGGAGCAGACGCAAAACTCTCTTTAATCTTAGAAAAAGCTGCAAGCGCCTCCTCCGACCAAGAGGAAAAATCCGCCCCTTTTGGTCATGTCAGTGAGGGGTTTGACAACAGAGGAATAATTCAAAATGAACTTTCTGTAATAGTTTGCAAAACCCAGAAAGCGCATCAATGCCTTCTGATTCTCAGGAAGCTCCCACTCAAGCACAGCACGGACCTTCTCCGGATCCATGCGAAAACCAGAAGCAGAGAGGAGAAAACCCAGAAATTGAATCTCCGATACCATAAACACACATTTCTCCAGCTTGGCGCATAATTTATTTTCTCGCAGAATCTGCAGAACCTGAAAAGATGATCCTGATGAGTCCGAACATCAGGGGAAAAATCAAAATATCATCAAGATACACCAATACAAATTTCCCCATTAAATGGTAGAAAATACTGTTAACAAAATGCTGAAAGACGGCCGGAGCATTCATCAAGCCAAAAGGCATAACGAGATTCTCGAAATGCCCCTCGGGGGTATTAAAGGCTGTTTTCCATTCATCCCCTCTCTGACCCTGACCAGGTTGTACGCGCTCTCAAATCCAATTTGGAAAAACCTTGGCCCCAACAATTTGGTTGAAGAGGTCTGGGATCAGAGGAAGGGGATAGGATCGCGAATCGTGATACGGTTCAGCTCCCTAAAATCTAGGCAAGGTCTCAGAGAGCCATCTTTCTTTTAACAAAAAACCCGCGGCGACCGGTGATTTTGAGGGACGAATATGCCCCTTATCGAGACTCTCAGAGATATAGGTTCGCATTGCGATTCTCTCCGGTTGTGAGAGATTGTACAGGCGTGCTTTTGGCAGCTTGGCGCCGGGAATGAGGTTAATGGGACAGTCAAACTCCCGGTGAGGAGGTAGCTCCTGCACACCGCTCTCGGAAAACACGTCCGAGAAATCAGAGAGAAATGATGGCAAAGTTTTAGTAGATACCTCTGCAAAAGTCGCTGTGAGACAATTCTCTCTACAAAACTCACTCCACTCATTTATTTGCCTTCCTTGCCAATCAATAGTGGGGTTATGTTTAGTGAGCCAGGGTAACCCCAACACTAGAGGAGTAGGCAATCCGTTAAGGACAAAACAAGATATATCCTCCACATGAGTGTCACCTACAGCTAACCGGATATTGTGAACAATGCCCTTCAGGGATCTCTGTGAGAGTGGAGCAGAGTCAATGGCAAAACAGGTATATCTTTTTCTAATGTGCAAACCCGAAAACCATGCCTGGCTACAAATTGAGTGTCAATAAGATTGACGGCCGCTCCACTATCAACAAAAATTTCACAAGAAATGACTTTGCTCTCTAGCGCCACCCTGGCAGAAAGGAGAAAACGAGAACTGCAGGTCAGAGGAAAAGCCCCAATTCCTACATCAACTTTGCCCAAGGTAGCAGATGAAGCAGAGTTTGATGATTTTCCTTTGAGGATTTTCTCTTATTATCACTCTTAGTACAGTTCATGAATCTCCTAGAGGGACAAACATTTGCCAAATGACCAATGCCCCCACAACAAAAACACACCATTCTCTGAGGACTAAATCCTCCTTTATCAGGGGCAAGTCGACCTAGCTGCATAGGCTCCTCCTCAGAGGGGACCGAGACAGGATGAGACCCTGCACACTGAATGAGTCCGCACCACTGCCCCTAGAGTGACAATGGCTGGACCGAGAGGTCTCGTTTCTTTCTTCTTAGACGCCTGTCAAGGCGCACCGCCAATGACATGGCAGACTCTAAAGATGTTGGTCTCTCATGGAAAGCAAACGCATCTTTCAATCTCTCTGAGAGACCATGACAGAACTGACTCGGAGTGCAGCATCATTCCAACCTGAATCAGCTGCCCATCTCCGAAATTCAGAACAATAAAGCTCAGCAGACAGTTTGTTCTGGCATAAAAACGTAAGTTAGATTCAGCCAGAGCAACACGATCCGGGTCATCATATATCTGCCCCAGGGCCACAAAAATCTTTCTGTGGATCGAAGGGAGGGATCCTCCGATGGCAGTGAAAAAGCCCAAGTCTGAGCATTACCCTGAGCAAGGAGATGACAATCCTCACCCTCTGCTCCTCATTACCAGAGGAACGGGGACACAAGCAAAAATGGAGTTTGCATGCCTCTCTGAAGCGAACAAAATTCTCACTGCCCCCGGAGAACGTTTCCGGAAGTGAGACCTTTGGCTCGCAACAGACTCCATGGGCCGGAGCCGAGCCCAATGCTTGAAGCTGAATCATAGATTGACGGAGATCCGCTACCTCCAAAGAAAGACCCTGCATGCGGTCAACCAGGTCAGAAAGCGGATCCATGTCAAAAAGGACGGTTTCGGCGGATTATAATGTCACGGCTGTATGTGAGCAACAAGAGCATACACAGTGAGTTAGCTACTGACCGGACCCAAACTAGGGAACATAAAGGGTGACCCCTGTCAGACCCTAAAAGCTCTCCCTATGCTGCTAAGCCCATGTCCAGATCCAGATGGTGGATCGAGACATGCCCGCGCACCTAAGGCTGATGACCACTGTAACCCCTACAGTAGTGGAAGGGGCACGGCCACCGGTGCCCTGCTCAGTATATGGACGGAACCGGGTCGCTCGGATCCAGTCAGCAAAACAAACAGAAACACACAATGTCTGCACACTTAACTGAAGGAGCTGCAGCAGCAGTGAAAACAGATCCAAAGTCAGCAGACAATGTCCGAAGTACTTGCTTCAGCAGAACACAGGTCCAGAAAAGATATCACACCAGTGAAGATACTCAAGCGAGAGATACAGGTCAAATGAAGTAGTATAATCCGCACCGTACAAAGGAAGAGAGGTGATTTAAAGGCAGAGCAATCAAACACAGGAGGGACAGCTGGGAGGAAGGAAACAGAAAGTAAAGACCTCATCACAGGGGCGGAGAAACAGAGCTGTGGGAACGTCTCAAAGCTCTAGTAGTTACATCATCACAGGGGTGGAGAAACAGAGCTGTGAGAACGTCTCAAAGCTCTGGTAGTGACAGACATTTGCAAAAATGCTATGCGCCTCAGGCCCAGCAGCCACTGCATTTACACAGTGTGCTATTAAAAGAGATAGAACGTCCCTGCCAGTGCTTAATGGTCCATGTATCAGTTGTTATGTGGAATTTGCCACAGTTTTATCCGCCATTTGGTTGTGCAGGGAAGGGATGGCTCGCCTGCAAAAGTAGTGACAGCTGGGATCCACGTACTGTGGGACAGCCACCACCATAGGGATTTTTAAAACTGTCCACCAGACAGAATAACAGCATTTCAAAGGACCAGGAATTTTGAAATCAAGGCATTCAGAGCCAGGGATTACGGGTGGGTAGGGGGGTACTTCCTCTTTCTATTTCTCTTTCTCTCCAGTGTTTGGGAGATGTACAGGTGATAGCTGAAGACTTCCAAGGGATTCAGTAAAGATGCTTGGTGATGGTGCCAGATGTGGTGGCGTTGCCGCAACATCCTCTGTTTGCCGGGTGGCAGGTGCCACTGTCACTCACTTGGGCTCAGGTTTAGAATGTTTATTTATTATTTTTTTGTATTTTATGCTGTTTTAAGTCATTTCCCTATCCACATTTGTTTGCAAGGCATTTAGCTACATTTTGCTGCCTTCTGCAGCCCTCCAGGGCTATTTTACAGCCATTTTAGTGCCCAAAAGTTCGGGTCCCCATTAACTTCAATGGGGTTCAGGTTCGGGGTTAAGTTCAGATCCCGAACCCGAACTTGTTTGTGAAATTCGGCCGAACCCGTCGAACCCGAACTTCCAGGTGTTCACTCAACTCTATTATTTGGCTATTTATGAGATATTTCACAGGACTGCCATTAGTTTACCTTCACTCTCATGTGTTATGTTTTTAGTTATATTAATGTAAAAGTTTGGGATGTTTGTTGTGCATGGGACATATATGCCATATGATTGCCATGTGTGTGAGCTTGCCAAGCTCGAAAGCTGCCAACAAGTTGCGGCCATTATCAGACACAACAACCAACCATGCATCATTGTAGGTTGAGTGGAGAGAGCCACAGCTCAGCGTGGTCCCTTATACCCTGCCACAGCTCTGCCGCGGTGTGGTGTTTGTCACCTAAGCAAATGAGTTTCGACACGGCCTGTTGCCGCTTCCAGCTACTGACTGATAGCTGACTGGTGCTGCAATATGAGAATTCAGAGGTGGAAGTGGAGTAGGAGTAGGAAAAGGGGGGTTTGCTGCAACTATTGTAGGTGGTGGTGAAAATCCTGATGGAATGGGGGCCCGCAATCCTTGGCGTTAGAAGCACCTGTGCCATTCCAGGGTACGACTAGATACCGGCCCCCACAAGGTTCACCCAGTGTGCCGTCACCGAAATGTAGTGTCCCTGGCAAAAAGCACTTGTCCATGTGTCAGTCGTTAAGTGGACCTTCCCAATAACTGCATTGGTCAGGGCATGGGTGATGTTACGGGATACAATTGCTGGTGTAATGTGGGGACGGAACACCGATAAAAATAGTGGCGGCTGAGGGCTGAGTAACACGGGACATCTGTCTACATGAGGCTGAGAAAAGCATCAGTGTCCACAGGCCTAAATGGCAACATTTCCAGAGCCAGCAATTTTTAAAGATGCATTTAGTGCTATGGCCTGTAGGTGGGTGGCTGGGTATTTGCGCTTACGTTCAAACGCCTGGGTTAAGGACATCTGTACGTTGGCCTATTTGGTGTGGCCTGCCTTCTCCCTTTTGCCATTGCACAGCCTCTTCCAGCCTGTTAGCCTCTTGCGGTGCTATGGATCCCTCCCGCTCTATACTGCTGTACTCGCTTGGCTTGCCACCTCCCCAGGTTGGGTCAGTGATGTCATTGTCCACCACCCCCTCGTCCACGTCCACACTAAGGTCATCCTCCTGACTTGTGTTGTTGACCTTACAAGATCCTCACGTATTGACAACTGTGTCTCATCCGCATCATCCATTTTATGAAACACTAATTGCCATTCCCCACCATCATCTTCTTCTGACTGTGGATGCTGAAGAATTTGGGAATCAGTGCACAAGATCTCCCCATGTACCTCTTCAGGGAGGGTCAGCTCACTTGCAGGCCCTCACCTACAATATTTTAGATTGTCAGCTCACCTGCAGGCCCTCACCTAAAATATTTGAGAGGGTCAGCTGACCTGCAGGCCCTCTCTTACAATATTTAACAGGGTCAGCTTACCTGCAGGCCCTCATCTACAATATTTGAGAGGGTCAGCTCACCTGCAGGCACTAACCTACAATATTTTACAGGGTCAGCTCACCTGCAGGCCCTCACCTACAATATTTTACAGGGTCATCTCACCTGTAGGCCTTCACCTACAATATTTTGGAGGGTCATCTCACCTGCAGGCCCTCACCTACAATATCTTACAGGGTCAGCTCACCTGACAACCATTAACTACAATATTTTACAGTGTCAGCTCACCTGCAGGCCCTTACCTACAATATTTGAGAGGGTCAGCTCACCTGCAGGTCCTCACCCACAATATTTTAGAGGGTCAGCTCACCTGAAGGCCTTCAATTACAATATCTTACAGGGTCAGCTCACCTGAAGACCCTCAACTACAATATTTTACAGTGTCAGCTCACCTGCCGGCACTTACCTACAATATTTGAGAGGGTCAGCTCACCTGCAGGCCCTCAACTACAATATTTTACAGGGTCAGCTCAGCAACAGGCCCTCACGTACAATATTTTACAGGGTCAGTTCAGCAGCAAGCACTCGCCCATTATTTTTTGCAATGCTCAGCAGCAGGCCCTCGCCCCTAATGTTTTAGAGGGTCAACAGCAGGACCTTGCTCCTAATGTTTTGGAGGGTCAACAGCAGACCATCAATGATAATTTTTCAAGGGTGTGTATGATGCCCTCCTTTATGAGTAAAAAATGGTTGTTTTGGAGTGCCGATTCCTTATAATTTTTGGCAGCCCTTTCACTTAGTGCATAGGCTTTATGAATGTAGGAATTCCATTACCTGAACAATTGTACCACAATGTGAATAAGGCACTCCTTTATGTGATATACAGGCTGTTTCGGAGTGCCCCTCCATGTAATTTTTGGCAGCACTTGCACTTTATATACAATTGAATATACTGGAAATAATGTTTCCTAACAATTTACCTGTGTAATAGATTTTTTTTTTTTTTGGGGGGGGGGGCGTACAACTCAGACAACATGGTTCCCAGCAGCAACCTGGGAGTCCAAGATGCATCAAGAGATCGTCCCCATGCTTTTCGCGATCCATTTCGGTGGTGTTTTTGTCACTTTCTGACCTTTTCCAATGAACCAGGCACTCTCCCCTCTTCAGAGCAGGTCGTTATACTATGTTTGGGGGCATTGGGGGGGCATTATACTGTGTAAAGGGCCACTAGTGGTCATTTTACTGTATAGGGGCCACTGGTGGTCATTATACTGTATGGGAGCCACAGAGGGACATGTAAATGTACAAAAATGCCTCAAGGGGGCCCAATGGGATTTATCGCCCAAGGGCCCACGTGAACCTGGTGCCGGCCCTGCCTCCAGCCACATAATCACAAGTTCTTTTCTGTCAGGTGAATGCCTACTTTTTGTGGCCTGTACTCCCATCGCCTAAAATAAAATTTGTCTAGGCTCCAGCAGGGCACATTTTTGAGAGTTTCCATTTAAGACGCATAAAAATGGCCCCAGTTAAAATGCATAGTTTTTGTGGGAATTTTTGCCAATGATCCCACTCTGGTATGTCACTGTCCATGTTGTGGGCCTGTTTCTGCACTTCTAGTAAGTATTTGGTGACTGCAAATGTGACCTGAAGGTTTTTCCGGTTCACCTGCCATTAAAGTCAATGGGGCCCGCCGCGATCATACGGTTTGCGAACATTTGAACAAGAATGTAAATGTCCCGACCGCTGTTCGTCCATCACTAGTGAGCAGTACAAAAACAAGTGTGTCTTTCCTACAGACAAGCATCGTGGTGGGAGTGTCATGGTTTGGGGCTACATGAGTGCTGCCGGCTGTGGGGAGCTACAGTTTATTGAGAGCACCATGAATGCCAACCTGTACTGTGACATACTGAAGTAGAGCATGATCCCCTTCCTTCATAAACTGGGCCGCATGGCAGTATACCAACATGATAACAACCTACAAAAAACACCTCCAAAATGACCACCGCCTTGCTAAAGAAACTGAGAGTAAAGCTGATGGACTGCCCAAGTGTGTCTCCAGACCTAAATCTCATTGAGCATCTGTGGGGCATCCTCAATTGGAAAGTGGAGGAGCACAAGGTCTCTAACATACAATAGCTCGGTGATGGAGGAGTGGAAGTGGATGCCAGTGGCAACCTATGAAGCTCTGGTGAACTCTATACCCAAGAGAGTTAAGGCAGTGCTGGAAAATAATGGTGGCCACACAAAATATTGACACTTTGGGCACAATTTGGCCAGCGGTGTACTCACTTTTGTTGACAGTGGTTTAGACGTTAATGGCTGTGTGTTGAGTGTTTGAGGGCACACCAAATTTACACTGTTATAGAAGCTGTACACTGACTACTTTACATTGTATCAAAGTGTCATATCTTTAGTGTTGTCCCATTAAAAGATATAACAAAATATTTACAAAAATGTGAGGGAGTACTCATTTTTGTGAGATACTGTGTGTGTGTGTGTGTGTGTGTGTGTGTGTATATATATGTATCTGACTGTATGTGAGTGTGTCCGCCAAAGGAATCCACACCGTCGCATTTACAATCAGGTGTCTGGGAAGGTTTTAGACCAGGTCTCAGCTCTACAGCACGTACCGTTCCTGAGATAAAAAATGAAAATATGGCACATCACATTACCTACATTAGCCAATAGAAGCCTGCAGGTCTCTCTCTTCCTATCCCAACTGCCATACACATGGTCGCATGTCCCTTATCAGCCAATAGCAGCTCACTGGTCCTTAGTCTTCACATACACACAGTTTTACCCCAGTTTTCCATAACAACCCAGCCATTTTTCTTCACTGCTGCAGGTCAGCTTTAAAGGGGCATGGCACTGTGGATGACACTGTTAAGAGAGCGGAGTGCTGTGGAGGTCAGAGTTCAGGAGGCAGGTAGGGTGGCCGTTCAGGCCACCCTCAAAAGACAGACTTAAAAACTCCACCCCCAGGTCCTGCTAAGCCACGCCCCTCCCACTCCAGAGCTGACAGGGATTATAAAAATGAAGGTAAAAATCAACTTCTGAGTGACTTTCTCCCTGCAGCTCATGCTCAGATAGCCAAGTGCTGTTGTCTTAGAGTGAGCTGATCAAAAGAACATCCCTGTGTCAGTCCAAGCCCTGCGCCAGATGGAGGACATGGAGTCTGAAAGCCGGACTGTCCGGCCTAAAACTGGATCTCTGGCTGCTGTGGAGGTCACAGTCAAGGGGATGGTCCACTATGGAGGCCAGTATTTAGGGGCAGATTCCTGTAGTGGCCACTCTTAAGGGGATAGGGTGTTGTAGAAATCACTGTTAAGAAGATTGGGTACTGTGGAGGTCACTAATAAAAGTGTGGCTGCTGTGGAGGTCACTGTTAAGGGGCAGGCTGCTGTAAGGTCACTGATAAGGGGGCGTGCGTGGTGGAGGTCTCTGTTAAGGGGACAGAGAACTGTGGAGGTCACAGTTAAGGGGTGGGTCCGCTATGAAGGTCAGTGTTAAGGGGTGGGGTGGTGTAGAGGTCACATTTTAAGGGAACAGAGCTCTGTAGAGGTCACTGTTAAGGGGACGGGTTATTGTGGAAATCACTTAGGACGGGGTACTGTAGAGGTCACTAATAAAGGGGCGGCTGCTGTGGAGGTCACTGTTAAAGGGGCGGGGAACTGTAGATGTCACTGTGATGCGGAACAGAATTGCAGACGTGTGAATGGAGCCTAAGTGTGCACCCCCTTAAACTAATACTTTGTTGAAGCATCTTTTGATTTTATTACAGCACTCAGTCTTTTTGGGTATGAGTCTATCAGCATGGCACATTTTGACATGGCAAGATTTGCCCACTCTTCTTTGCAAAAACACTCCAAATCTGTCAGATTGGGAGGGCATCTCCTGTACACAGCCCTTTTTCAGATCACCTTTAAGATTTTCAATCGGATTCAGGTCTGTGCTCTGACTGGGCCATTCCAAAACTTTAATCTTCTTCTGGTAAATCCATTCCTTTGTTAATTTGGATGTATGCTTTGGGTGGTTGTCATGCTGACATCCCCAGTTATAAGAGGGTGGGCTCTTCATGTTCAGCTTTCTAGAAGAAGCCTGAAGGTTTTGTGCCAATATTGACTGGTATTTGGAACTAGTATTTGGTTCATAATTCCCTCTATCTTAACTAAGGCACCAGATCCAGCTGAAGAAAAACAGCCCCAAATCATGATGCTGCCACCACCATGCTGCACTGTGGGACATCACAGAGGCTGGCTAGCTGCTGATTGGCTGGCTGGCTACATGCATGACATTGTGAGTGATCTCTCGTTCCCGGGCTTTTTACTTCCTCGTTCTAACATGTGCAGCAACCATTTTCGAAAAAATGTGATTTGTTACCATGAAGCACTAAGAAATTCTACTTCAGGATGTCAACTTTGATTCGCTCATCTTTAGGCCCCATTCACACGTCCGCAATTCTGTTCCGCATTTGCGGAACGGATTTGTGGACCCATTAATTTCAATGGGGACAGACGATGTCCCTGCCGGGTCCGCAATTGCGGATCCGCACTTCCGGGTCCGCAATTGCGTTCCCGAAAAAAATAGAACATGTCCTATTCTTGTCCGCAATTGCGGACAAGAAAAGGCATTTTCTATGAGAGTGCCGGCGATGTGCGGTCCGCAAATTGCGGAACGCACATCGCCGATGTCCGTGTTTTGCGGATCCGCGGATCCGTAAAACACACACGGACGTGTGAATGGGCCCTTAGTCGTAAATATTGAAATAAGTAGCATATGATGTGATGGAAAAAGAATCTAGCCAGCAAAGGAGGCAATACAGGCAATCACAGAACCTTAGTAAGTGCTTTATTTTAACTTTATCTACACTATAAATGCTAAGTAAATCGAACAATCCCAAAAAGATAAAATTCCAACCGTGTGGCTATAGAATAAATGGAAACAGATGATTGAGGCCTGCTGCTTATTTTCACATTAACACTCAAAGATATATTGTTGCCCTTGTTCATACTTTTTTTTTTATATTAACATTCACAGGTAAACTGTTGGCCTACCCTGTGTATTGGTGTACTGATCACCTATATGCTAGTTTAGTTAAATTGAACAAGCCCAAAAAAGATAAAATTCCAACCATGTGGATTTAGAATAAACAGAAAAGGACGATAGAGGCTAGTGTTGATCGAGCACCAAGTAGAACACTTTGGGATGCTCGGGTTCTCTACAGAGCACCAGAGCACAATGGAAGTCAATGGGAGAACCAGAGCATTAAACCAGGCACCCTCTGCTCTGAAGAGGGGAGGGTGTTTGGTTCAAAGGAAAAGGTCAGAAATTGATGGAAACACCATTGAAATGGTTCAGGAACAGCATGGGGAGGGTGTCTGGATGCATCTTGGACTCCCAGGTCGCTGCTGGGAACAATGTTGTACGAGTACTTTTACAGACTTACAATAATACGCACGAAACCGAAGGTAAAATAGACTCTTTCCTGTATATTTACTTGTATATAAAGTGCAAGTGCTACCAAAAATTACAAGGAAGGCATTCCGATACAACCTGTATATCACATAAAGGAGGGCCTCATTCACATTGTGGTACAATTGTTCAGGTAGTGGGACTCCTACACTCATAAAGCCTATGCACTAAGTGAAAGGGCTGCCAAACATTACAAGAAATCGGCACTCCAATACACCCTTTATTACACATAAAGGAGAGCATCATACACACCCTTGAAGAATTACGATTGATGGCCTGCTGGTGACTCTCAAAAACATTAGGAACAAGGTCCTGCTGGTGACCCTCTAAAACATTAGGGGTGAGGCTCTGCTGAGCTGACCCTCTAAAACATTAGGGGCGAGGGCCTGCTGCTTATCTGACCATCTAAAACATTAGGGGTAAGGTCCTGCTTCTGATCTGACGATATAAAAAATTAGGGGTGAGGGTCTGCTGCTAAGCTGACCCTCTAAACCATTAGGGGCGAGGGCCTGCTCCTGAGCTGACCCTCTAAAACATTAGGGGCGAGGGCCTGTTGCTGATCTGACCATCTAAAACATTAGGGATGAGGGTCTGCTGAGCTGACCCTCTAAAACATTAGGGGCGAGGGCCTGCTGCTGATTAGTGATGAGCGGCAGGGGCAATATTCGAATTTGTGATATTTCGCGAATATTTGGGCGAATATTCGCCATATATTCGAAAATTCGCAAATTCGTAATCTCCAGACATTATTTTCTTGTTTACGAAAATTCGCATAAAAAATTCGCATAAATTAACATAAGAATTCGCATAAATTAGCATAAAAATTCGCATAAACTGGCATTTAAAAGATACCTTATTATGCGAATTCTTATGCTAATTTATGCGATTTTTTTATGCGAATTTTCGCAAACACGAAAATAATGACATTATTTTCTTGCATGCGAAAATTTGCATATAAAAAATTCACGTAAAGCGAATATTCGCAATTGCGAATATATTTTGCGATATTCTAAATATTCGCGAGTGGTTTGCACGTTGTGCCATCAGAGCCTGAAGCAAGGCATAAAGTGCTGATATTCGCGATTAAAATTCGCAATTCGAAAATTCGTGATCAACACTACTGTTGATCTGACCATCTAAAACATTAGGGATGAGGGTCTGCTGCTAAGCTGACCCTCTAAAACATTAGGGGCGAGGGCCTGCTTGTGATCTGACCATCAAAAACATTAGTGATGAGGGTCCATCTAAAACAACCGACCACCTGGTCGCACTGGTGTGACTTCGAGAGTGGTGTCCTACGCCGCCCTCCAAACTGGGACATGAAGCTAGGTATCATGGATGAGTGTGTTTCTTGTGCTCTGGCAGCAGGCACAGTTTCACTGCGACCAGGGCAACAGCCTCTGCGTGCACCATCAGCAGCACAGCCACTTCCACGTCCCTACTGCTCGCCTTGAGCATATTAAATGGGATATGTGACACGTACAGTAGAGCAGGTTTTGTAAGTGTATGTGCAAATATATATTACACTGAATGTCACAGATGTTTAGGATGCGCAAACGTTATACAGGAGATGTACTGCATGTAATGTCACTGTCACCAGCGGCTAAGAAAAAATTGCACTGAATGTCACAGATATTTAGGAGACGCAAACTTTATACAGGAGATGTAGTGTAGGTAATGTCAATGTCACTAGTGGTAGAGTTGAGCGAACCCAAACTGTATAGTTCGTGTTCGTACCAAATTTTAGGATGTTCGGAACATGGACCCGGACCCAAACATTTTCATAAAAGTTCGGGTCCAATTTTCAGCAATTCTTCACGCTTTTTGGAAAGCAATCAGCGAGCATTTAACATCTTTGCCCTAAGAAGCTATCTAAGCCATGCCTACTAATGACATGGCTGTGATTGGCTGAGTGCAGCATGTGACCCAGCCTCTTTATAAGCTGGAGTTATGTAGCACGTCACTCTGCTGCTGTTAGTATAGGGAAAGTTGCTGCCGATGCCCTCATTGAGAGATTAGGAAAGAAATCTGTTGAACTTGGTGGTGTTAAATCTTTAAGCTACAGCAATTATTGAGGGAGTGTGCTACTGCAATCCTACATTTTTGTACCCAGCCCTGAGCCCAGTGATTAATCCATCTGTTACTGAGGTGGGGGTCGGCAGCCATTTTAGCCACTGCAGTTTCCTTGGAACTGCATGTGACCTGCATGTGTGCCAGCCTGCCAGGGACATAAGTCTAATACTTTTTTGTAGCTCAGTGAAGTTTCTGGCAGGTCAAGTCCCCTACATTACCTTTTCTATAATTTAGGGGTGACATAGTCCATTTCTGTAGTCTGGGGCAAATATATATATATTGTGATGCTATTGCTATAGAGCAATTGTGCATACAACGCACCAAAATGTATTTTCAATTTCAGCAGTGAAATAGTGCATTACTGTATTTAAAAGAAAAAAAAAAAAACGTATTCCTGGTCCACAAAGCAATTTTAAATACACCACCCAAATACCTATTTTACATTTCTGCAGTGAAATAGTGCATCAGTGTATTTTTTGGGGAAAAAAGCGTGATTCCTGGTCCACAAAGCAGTTGTGCATACAGCGTACAAATACCTATTTTAAATTTCAGCACTGAAATAGTACATTACTGTGTTTTAGGGAGAAAAAGCGGTATTCCTGGTCGACAAAGCAGTTTAAAATACACCGCCCAAATACCTACTCTACATTTCTGCTGTGAAATAGTGCATCGGTGTATTTTTGGGGAAAAAAAGCGGTATTCCTGGTCCACAAAGCAGTTTTTAATACAGCAAACAAATACCTTTTTTAAATTGCAGCACTGACATTGTGCATTTCTATTTTTTAGGGTAAAAAAGCCATGTTTTTGGTTCACAAAGCAGTTGTGCATACAGCGTACAAATAGCTACGTTTAATTTTCAGCCGTTAAATAGTGCATTTGTGAATTTTTGTGAAAAAAAGCGTTATTCCTGGTCCACAAAGCAGTTTAAAATACACCACCCAAATACCTATTTTACATTTCTGCTGTGAAATAGTGCATTAGTGTATTTTTGTGAAAAAAAGCTGTATTTTTGCTTCAAAAAGCAGTTGTGCATACAGCGTAAAAATACCGTATCTCATTTTCATTTCTGCAGTGAAATAGTGCATTATTGTATTTTTGGGAGAAAAAGCGGTATTCTTGGTCCACAGAGCATTTTTATGACACGGCACTGCCTTACTGTTAGTGAAATTAATTGTTGACTATTGGCAGTTAAATTGACCCCGGAGATAATCCATCTGTCAGCTTGGTGGGTGAACGCAAATAATGAGGAAAACATCAAATAAGGGACGTAGGCATGGTCGTGGAGGTGTTGGTGGAGCTCCTGTTGCTGTTTCACGTCCAAGTGAAACACCTTCCTCGGGTGCAAGTAGGCAACAGGCTGACAGTGGCTCCAGTTCCTTCACAGTATCTCCCACCCATTCCTCTGCAGAAAGCTCAGAGTTGGCACCTGCAGCAAATGACCATCAGTCTTTCACCTCACCCCCTTGCAAATCAGCCATGCAGTCTGAGCTCCAAGTCATGCAGCAAACTCTTATGCTTTTTGATGACTCTGCTGGCAGGGTTTCCCGACCCATCCACCTAGCCCTGCCCCAGAAGTGGAAGACATTGAATGCACTAATGCCCAACCACATATATTGCAGGATGAGGATATGGGAAGACCGCAGCAGCACGTCTCTGATAATGACGAAACACAGGTGCCAACTGCTGTGGCTTTCTGCAATGTGCAGACCGATGAGGAGGGCAAGGGTCAAGAATGGGTGGAAGATGATGTGGAGGATGATGAGGTCCTAGACCCAGACTGGACTCAAGGTCGTGCTAGTGACGTGTGCAGTTCTGAGGAAGAGGCGGTGGTCGCACAGAGGCAACAGCACTGCAAAAGATGGAGCAGGGTGCAAAAGCGGAGCGGCCGTTCCCGACACAGTATGCCTGCTACTGCCCACAGCACCCAGGGACCAAACACACCAAGGCCAGCTCCAAGGAGTTCATTGGTGTTGCAGTTCTTCACACAATGTCCTGATGACAGGACACGAGTGGTTTGCACGTTGTGCCATCAGAGCCTGAAGCAAGGCATAAACGTTCTAAACCTGAGCCCAACCTGCATGACCAGGCATCTACATGCAAAGCACAAACTGCTGTGGAGTAAACACCTTAAAAACTAAGAAAGGTCTCAGGCTCCTCCTGCTTCCTCTTCTGCTGCTGTCTCTGCCTCTTCCTCCACTCTGGCGTCACCGTGGCACCTGCCAACCAGCAAACAGAGGATGTGCCACCAACACCACCACCACCTCTGTCACCATCACCAAGCATCTCCACCATGTCACACGCGAGCGTTCAGCTGTCCATCTCCCAAACACTGGAGAAAAGGAGGAAATACCGACCTAACCACCCTCGATTCCTGGCCCTGAATGCCAGCATTTCAAAATTACTGGCCTTTGAAATGCTGTCATTCCATCTGCTGGAGACAGACTGTTTCAAACAGCTGATGGTGGTGGCTGTCCCACAGTACATAGTTACCAGCCACCACTACTTTTCCCGGAGAGCCGTCACTCCCCTGCACAACCAAGTGGAGGATAAAATCAAGTGTGTGATGCGCAACGCCATCTGTGGCAAGGTCCACATAACCCCAGATACATGACCAGTAAGCAAGGCCAGGGCCGCTATATCTCCCTAACTGCACACTGGGTAAATGTAGTGGTGGCTGGCCCTGAGGTGGATAGCGGTTTGCAGCATGTCCTTCCACCACAGAGGATCGCAGCGCATTTTTCTTTGCCTCCTGTTGCCTCCTACTTTGCATCCTACTCCTCCTCTTCTACCACCTCCACATCCGGTCAGTGAAAGAACTTCACCACCATCTTCAGCACAGCCAGGGGTAAACGTCAGCAGGCGGTTTAAAAATTCATGTGTTAGTGGAACAAACCCCACACCGCACAAGAGCTTTGGAGGGGCATAAAACAACAGACAGATGAGTGGTTGCTGCCGGTGAGCCTCAAGCCGGGCCTGGTGGTGCGATAAGGGGTGAAATCTCGTTGCAGCTCTAGGACTAGTCGGTTTGACGCACATCCCTTGCCTGGCGCATGTGCTGAATCTGGTGGTGCAGATGGTCTGGAGAATGTGGAGGTGGAGGATGAGGTAGAGGTGGAGGAGGAACCGGGTTCACTGCAGGGTGGCACCCAACGCAGCTAATGGCCATCACTGTAGCATGGCTGGGGGGATACGGAGGACACAAACAATACACCACCTACAGAGGACAGTTTATCCTTACCTCTGGGCAGCCTTGTACACATGAGCGACTACATGCTGCAGTGGCTGCGCAACGACAGCCCACATTGTAACGTGTGCTGACTACTGGGTTGCCACCCTGCTGGATCCCCGCTACAAAAACAACATACCCTCCTTAATTCCCACAGTGGAGCGTGATAGGAAGATGCGCGACTACCAGCACATGCAGGTAGGCGCGCTCCTGAGGGCATTCCCAGCTGACACTGGGGGACAAGTGGAAGCACAAGGCGAAGGCAGAGGAGGAGGAGGAAGAGGTCGCCAATGCAGCTGTGTCATGGACAGCACCTCAGAAGGCAGGGTTAGTATGGCCGACATGTGGAAAAGCTTTGTCACTGCGCCACAGCAACCATCACCACCAGCTGTTATGGAACGTCTTATAAGGAAGCAGCATTTGAACAACATGGTGGAACAGTACATGTGCACGCGCCTACCCTTACTGACTGATGGTTCTGCCACATTCAAGTTCTGGGTCTCCAAATTGTCAACATTGCCTGAGCTTGCCCGTTATGCCTTGGAAGTGCTGGCATCCCTGCAGCCAGTGTATTGTCTGAACGTGTATTTAGCACAGCAGGGTGCGTCATTACAGACAAACGCAGCTGCCTGTATACAGCAAACGTGGACAAGCTAACGTTCATTAAAATGAACCAGGCATGGATCCCACAGGACTTTCCCGTACAGAACAGACATTTATAATCGCCTCAACCATACATTCTTGTACTCCAGTGCACTTATTCATTGAATCCTTTTTTTTATTTGTACCATTATTTTGGGGTCTACCCCAATTTTAAAAACCAAATAAATAAATAAAACCTTATTAACCACTTGCCGCCACGCTAACGCCGATGGGCGTCAGCGCGGCGGCTCTCTCAGGTCTCACTGCCGCCTATCGGCGTCATCTCGTGAGACCCGAGATTTCACATGAGTGCGCGCGCGTCGTGCGTGCGCGTTCATGTGATCGGAGCCGGGACAACTGAAACTACAGCCTGCCAGCGCTGATCATGCGCTGGCAGGCTGTAGATGCGGAAAAAACCGCATTTAAATCGCATATCAGACGCTGTTTTTAAACAGCGTCTGATATGCCTGCTATCTGCTCGTCTGGTGGTCCCTTTGTTTGGGACCACCAGAGGAAACTATAGGAAAAGTGCACCAATCACTACACACACCCCCCCACCCCCATCACTGATTAACCCCTGATCACCCATGTCACCCCCTGATCACCCCCTGTCACCCCCTGTCACTAATCACCCCCTACAGGCTCATTCAGGCGTCCGTATGTGTTTTGCGGATCCATGGATCTGCGGATCCATGGATCTGCGGATCTGCAAAATACGGACACCGGCAATGCGCTTTCCGCATTTTGCAGATCCGCACAGAACTATATAGAAAATGCTTTTTCTTGTCCGCAATTGCGGACAAGAATAGGACATGTTCTATATTTTTGCGAACGGAAGTGCAGACCCGGAGCGCGGATCCGTAATTCCGGATCCGAGCGGGACAAAGTCTGTCCCCATAGAAATGAATGGGTCCGCAATTCCGTTCCGCAAACAGAATTTCGGACGTGTGAATGGGGCATAAGGGTCCCGTTATCACCGCCAGTTAGTTAGCTACTTGTTAGTTAGCTAGCGCCCACCGCACCGCAATCACTGATTTTGGCAGAGATTTTTTCATCCACATTGACCGATGCGAATGAAAAAATCTGTGCCGTTCATTTTTTTTTTTTCAGCGCAGCGGCTGAACGGAAAAAAATCTCATTACCCGTATGCTCAATATAAGGAGAATCGCAGAAACTCCTAATGCTGGCCATACGTGTAATGATTGCGGAGACCCCTAAAATGCCAGGACAGTATAAATACCCCACATGTGACCCCATTTTAGAAAGAAGACACCCCAAGGTATTCCGTGAGGGGTATGGTGAGTTCATGTAAAATTTTATTTTTGTCACAAGTTAGTGGAATATGAGACTTTGTAAAAAAAAATATATATATATATATATATATATCAATTTCCGCTAACTTGTGTCAAAAATTTTTTTCTGTGAACTCGCCATACCCCTCACAGAATACCTTGGGGTGTCTTCTTTCCACAATGGGGTCACATGTGGGGTATTTATACTCACCTGGCATTTTAGGAGTGCTAAAGTGTGAGAATCCAAATGCGTAAAAATGCCCTGTGAAATCCTAAAGGTACTCATTGGTTTTAGGGCCCCTTTGCGCATCTTGGCTGCAAAAAGTGGCACACATGTGGTATCGCCGTACTCAGGAGAAGTAGGGCAATGTGTTTTGGGGTGTATTTTTACATATACCCATACTGGGTGTGAGAAACATCTCTGTAAATGACAACTTTTTAAAAATTTTATTCAAAGTTGGCAATTTACAGAGATATTTCTCTCACCCAGCATGGGTATATGTAAAAATACACCCAAAACACATTGCCCTACTTCTCCTGAATACGGCGATACCCATGAGTGACACTTTTGCAGCCAAGATGCGCAAAGGGCCAATTCAATGAGTACCTTTAGGAGGGCATTTTTACGCATTTTCTTCTCACGCTTTAGGGCCCCTAAAATGCCAGGGCAGTATAAATACCCACATGTGACCCCATTTTGGAAAGAAGACACCCCAAGGTATTCGCTGAGGGGCATAGTGAGTCCATGAAAAATTAAACTTTTTGTCAAAAGTTAGCGGAAAGGGAGACTTTGTGAGAAAAAACAATAAAAAATCAATTTCCACTAACTTGTGCCAAAAATTTTTTTTTCTATGAACTCGCCATGCCATTTATGGAATATCTTGAGGTGTCTTCTTTCCAAAATGGGGTCACATGTGGGGTATTTATACTGCCCTGGCATTTTAGGGGCCCTAAAGCATGAGAAGAAAAATGCGTAAAAATGCCCTCCTAAAAGGTACTCATGGGAATTTGGGCCCCTTTGCGCATCTTGGCTGCAAAAAAGTGTCACTCATGTGGTATCGCCGTACTCAGGAGAAGTAGGGCAATGTGTTTTGGGGTTTATTTTTACATATACCCATGCTGGGTGAGAGAAATATCTCTGTAAACTGACAACTTTGTATAAAAAAATTTAAAAAGTTGTCGTTTACAGCGATATTTCTCACACCCAGCATGGGTATATGTAAAATACACCCCAAAACACATTGCCCTACTCTCCTGAGTACGACGATACCACATGAGTGACACTTTTGCAGCCAAGATGCGCAAGGGCCCTAAACTAATGAGTACCTTTAGGATTTCACAGGGCATTTTTACGCATTTGGATTCTCACGCTTTAGGTTCCCTAAAATGCCAGGTGAGTATAAATACCCCACATGTGACCCCATTTTGGAAAGAAGACACCCCAAGGTATTCCGTGAGGGGCATGGCGAGTTCACAGAATTTATTTTTTGGCACAAGTTAGCGGAAATTGATATATTTTTATTTTTTTATTTTGTTTTTACAAAGTCTCATATTCCACTAACTTGTGACAAAAATAAAATTTTACATGAACTCACCATACCCCTCACGGAATACCTTGAGGTGTCTTCGTTCTAAAATGGGGTCACATGTGGGGTATTTATACTGCCCTGGCATTTTAGGAGCCCCTAAAGCGTGAGAAGAAGTCTGGAATCCAAATGCGTAAAAATGCCCTGTGAAATCCTAAAGGTACTCATTGGAATTAGGGCCCTTTGCGCACCCAGGCTGCAAAAAGTGTCACACATGTGGTATCGCCGTACTCAGGAGAAGTGGGGCAATGTGTTTTGGGGTGTATTTTTATATATACCCCTGCTGGGTGTGAGAAATATCTCTGTAAATGACAATTTTTAAATTTTTTATACAAAGTTGTCAGTTTACAGAGATATTTCTCTCACCCAACATAGGTATATGTAAAATACACCGCAAAACACATTGCCCCACTTCTCCTGAGTCTGGCGATACCACATGAGTGACACTTTTGCAGCCTGAGCGCAAAGGGCCCTAAACCAATGAGTACCTTTAGCTTTACATGGCGGCTCACAATTTAGCCCGCCCAAAATGCCAGAACAGTACAAACACCCCACAAATGACCCCATTTCGGAAAGTAGACACCCCAAGGTATTCACTGAGGGGCATAATGAGCCCGTATGAGATTTTTTTTTTTGCCAGAAGTTAGCAGAAATGGAAACTTTATTATTATTTTTTTCCTCAGAAAGTGTCATTTTCCGCTAACTTGTGAAAAAAATGAAATGATACATGAACTCACCAAGCCCCTCCGCGAATACTTTGGGGTGTCTTCTTTCTAAAATGGTGTGATTTGGGGGTATTTATACTTTCCTGGCATTCTAGCACCTGAAGAAACACGACAGGCGCTCAGAAAGTCAGAGCTGCTTCAAAATGCCGAAATTCACTTTTTGCACCATAGTTTGTAAACGCTATAACTTTTACCCAAACCAATAAATATACACTTATTGGACTTTTTTTATCAAAGACATGTAGAACAATACATTTAGAGAAAAATTTATATAGAAATGTAGTTTTTTAAAAAAATTTACAACAGAAAGTGAAAAATGTCATTTTTGGCAAAAATGTCGTTAAATTTTTATTAATAGCAAAAAAAGTAAAAATGTCAGCAACAATGAAATACCACCAAATTAAAGCTCTATTAGTGAGAAGAAAAGGAGGTAAAATTCATTTGGGTGGTAAGTTGCATGACGGAGCAATAAACGGTGAAAGTAGTGTAGTGCGGATTTGTAAAAAAGGGCCTGGTCACTAGGGGGGTATAAACCTGTGGTCTTCAAGTGGTTAAGATACCCCCTCCTCCTCCTTGATCGCCTCTTCCACCAACAACACAACATTCGCCGCCTCCTCAACCTCCGACTCCGCATCTACCTCCTACACCGAGTTGCTGGTTAATAATGTTTAATTTTTATTTGCTTTATTTTATTTTAAGTTATTTTCCTATCCACATTTGTTTTCAGGGCACTTACCCACATTTTGCTGCCTTTTGCAGCCCTATAGTCCTTACCAGGACTTTGTTACAGCCATATTTGTGCCCAAAAGTTCCGGTACACCTTTACTTAATTGGTGGGTAACATGATGCCTGCGTTGCCTTGAATAAACCTCTACTTTGTCTGTGTGCCAGGGGCCTACATTAGTGAAAATCGTCTGTTCCATTGGTGGGTGACATGAAGCCTGTTTTTCGATGAATGAACCTCTCCTCTGTCTGGGTGCCAGGGGCCTACATTTCTGAAAATCGCCTGTTGCATTGGTGGATAACATGAAGCCTGTTTTGCCGTCAATGGACCTCTCCTCTGTCTGGGTGCCAGGGACCTAACTTACTGAAAATCCCTTGTTCCATTGGTGGGTGTCATTAACCTTTTTTTCCCATGAATGAACCTCTCCTCTGTCTGGGTGCCAGGGGCCTACATTAGTGACAATCACCTGTTCCATTGGTGGGTGACATGAAGCCTGTTTTGCTGTGAATGACCCTCTACTCTGTCTGGGTGCCAGGGGCCTACATTTCTGAAAATCGCCTGTTCCATTGGTGGGTGACATTAACCTCTTTATGCCGTGAATGAACCTGTCCTCTGTCTGGGTGCCAGAGGCCTAGATTTCTGAAAATCGCCTGTTCCATTGGTGGGTGACATTAACCTCTTTTTGCCGTGAATGAACCTCTCTTCTGTCTGGGTGCCAGGGGCCTAACTTACTGAAAATCGCCTGTTCCATTGGTGGGTGACATGAAGTCTGTTTTGCCGTGAATGAAATTCTCCTCTGACTGGGTGCTAGGGGCCTACATTTCTGAAAATCGCCTGTTGCATTGGTGGATGACATTAACCGAGTTTTGCCAGTGATAAGCCCCTGCTGTGCATTGCTGGCAGGAAACCAATTTTTGTAAAAACGTCTGTAACTGATCAAAAGATGCATGACTACAAACGCACGCTGGTAGAGGTGCTGCTAATGGCATTACCACCTGACGCCCCCATCAACCTCCAACTCCACATCCACCTCCTCCTCTGAGTTGCCAATAAACCCCTTGAGGACGCATGACGTACCTGTACGTCATATTTCCCGAGTCCTTACGGACCCATGACGTACCAGTACGTCATATCTTTAAAAGTACATTGCGGCACTGCAGGGGTTAATCAGAACAGGATTCCCGTAATGGCGATTGCTGCAAACCTCAGGTCAATTCAGACCTACGGTTAGCAGCACTTTCTGCGATCTCTGTGACCGCGGGGATCAGAGACTTAAAGTGTGCCCAAAGTGTTAAATTATACTCCCCTCCGCAGCCCTTTAACCCCTTCCATGCCGCTGTCCGTACGGACTGCTGTATGGAAAGGGTTAACAGGGAGGGAGATGCTTTGCTCTTGCAGCCCCAGATTCTT
Organism: Bufotes viridis; assembly: GCA_033119425.1. Classification (NCBI taxonomy): domain Eukaryota; kingdom Metazoa; phylum Chordata; class Amphibia; order Anura; family Bufonidae; genus Bufotes; species Bufotes viridis. The sequence continues at coordinate 468,000,501 of CM065589.1, forward strand.
GATGGGATCGCAGAGGGAGGGAGCTCCCCTCCCTCCCCAGTGTCCCCACCACCCGCTGCTCTGTTCTGTCAGCGGGTGATGGTTACCATGGCAGCAGGACGCTTTCAGAGGCGTCCTGCTTGCCATGGTAATGTAAGTCTGATCTGACTTCTGCTAAAGGCAGAAGTCTGATCAGACTATGTAAAGTAAAAAAACATACAGTACAGTACACTATATAGTGTACTGTTCTGTATTATACTGACATCAGACCCACTGGATCTTCAAGAACCAAGTGGGTCTGGGTCAAATTTTTTTTTTTAAAAAGCGACAAAAGTAAAAATGGAAAAAAATACATATCACTGAATAAAAAAATAAAAATAAAATACACTACACATATTATGTATCGCCGCGTCCGTAAAAACCTGCTCTATAAAAATATCACATGACCTAATCCTTGACCACCTTACATCACAAAAAGTGTAATTCCAAGCGATCAAAAAGGCGTATGCCTCCCAAAATAGTACCACTCAAACCGCCATCTCATCCCGCAAAAAATGAGCCCTTACATAGGACAATCGCTCAAAAAAATATGGCTCTCAGATTATGGAGACACTAAAACATTATTTTTTTTTTCTATAATGCTGTTATTGTGTTAAAGTAAAATAAATAAAAAAACAGTATACATATTATGTATCGCCGTGTCCGTAAAAACCTGCTCTATAAAAATATCACATGATCTAACCCCTCAGGTAAATACCATAAAAAAATGTAAATAAAAATAATGTTGGTCGTAAACTGCTGTATGGTCAAACGGCAGGGCACAGAAGGAAAGGAATGCCTTATTGTTTTTTAGAAGGCAGATTTTGCTGGACTGTTTTTTTGACAATATAACCAATTTGAAGCCTCTCTGATGCACCCCTACAGTAGAAACTCCAAAAAAGTGACCCCATTTTGGAAACTACGGGATAAGGTGGCAGTTTTATTTGTACTATTTTAGGGTAAATATGATTTTTGGTTGCTCTATATTACACTTTTTTTTAGGCAAGGTAACAAAAAATAGAAATTTTGAAATTTCGTCTCCATTTGCCAATAACTCTTGTGGAACACCTAAAGGGTTAACAAAGTTTGTAAAACCAGTTTTGAATACTTTGAGGGGTGTGGTTTCTTAGATGGAGTCACTTTTATGGAGTTTATACTCTAGGGGTGCATCGGGGGGCTTCAAATTTGGACATGGTGTCAAAAAACCAACAACCAGCTCAACTCTAACCATCGGCTAAGAAAAAATTACACTGAATGTCACAGATATTTAGGATGCGCAAACGTTATACAGGAGATGTAGCACAGGTAATGTTGCTGTCAGCAGCAGTCAAACAATTGCGCTGAATGTCACAGATATTTAGGATGCATAAGAGTAACACAACAGATGTAGCAGAGGTTGTGTCACTGTCAGCAGCGGCCAAAGAATTGCACGCAGTTTAGCACAGGTTGCGCTAATAATATATATTGCAGCCAGATAAAACAATAGTCCTTAAAAGGACTTTTGGGTCTCTAACACCTTTCAACAGTAAATCCTGCCTAAAAAAAACAACAATTCCTGTCCCTACACTATCTATCCCTTCTGCTGCAGCTCATCCTGACTAAGACTGAGCCGAACCACGTGTCATCGGGTCACTCGATGACGCATTCCAGCCAGCCAATCACTTTAATGCCAGTAATCAACATGACTACTGCATTACAGTGAGTAGCAGTACTTCCCCATATGTTTATTGGCTGTGTAGCAGCCAACAAACATGCGGGGAGGAGATTTGAGTATCGCGCTGGAGCATCGCGATGCTTGAGTCAAAATGGTGTTCGGCCGAGCATGCTCGCCCAACACTAATAGAGGCCTGATGCATATTTTCCCGTTAACACTCACAGGTAAATTGATGCCCTACCCTATGTATTGGTGTACTGATCACATATACGCTGGTTTAATTAAATCAAATGCCCCCCCCACCCCCCAAAAAAAATAATAATAATTGGAACTGTGTGGAGATAATAAACAGATTTAGCCTAATATTTTGTTCTCAATTACTGATTTATATGGTATTTGAAACAAATAACGATGATAATGACCCCTTCCCCTCTGTAGGGGCAGGAATACACAGAGATAGAGTTTAAAAGCCACCACCCACTCTCTCCCTTCAGTGTTTACAAATTATCTAAGTGGGTGCTTTTAAGTATTTAACACATTAAAAAAGTATATAAACTCACACAATTCTTTATACATATATATTTTTTTTTAAGTATTACTTCATACTTATTATCAGTATAATTAAGGTAAGAAATATATGAGCTTTCATGGTGGATTCAAGTAAACAGAATTACCGGTAAGTCTAATTACGGTTTTCCATTTCATCCACCATGACGGCTACAGATGAGAACTAACAGATTATACAGTAGGGGGGCTACGGCTTGCAGAATTTTCTGGCCAAAGGTCAGATTTGTAGAAGCAGAGATATTTATGTTATAATGTTTTATGAACATATTTATACTAGACCATGTAGAGACTCTACATACGTATCTTATCAAGAGATACACCAGCTTTTTCTGCCCATGAAGAAGCCATCGCTCTGGTGGAATGGGCTTTTATTTTAGTAGGACATGTAAGACCCATTAGGACATAACAGCAAGATATAGAGGTTTTTATCTGGCGACCTATGAATGCTTTGGAAAGCTTCTTTCCTTTATTGCAACCAGCGAACTGAATCAAAAGATTGTCATCTTTCCTAAAGGCTTTAGTGGCTGCCAGGTACTGAACAATAGTTTCCCTTACATCTAAAAGATGGAATTGTTCTTCTGTAGGGTTTTGTGGGTCACTATAGAATGACGGTAAGATGACTTCATGGTCCCTATGGAAGTCAGAGACCACCTTTGGAAGGAACCCCTGGTCTAATTTTAGCACTACCCCAGTCAGGAAAAATTGAAAGATAAGGTTCTTTGCATGAGAGGGCCTGTATTTCCCCCAGGAGTATAGCCGATGTTATGGCCATTAAGAAAGCTGTTTAAAGGAAAGATATTTAAGGGAAATGTACAGGATAGGGGCAAAGGGTGATCTTGTCAACCCCTTTAGGAATACATTTAAATCCCATTGAGGAACTTTAGGAGTTAATGATGGTCCCTGTCTGGATGCTGCTCTTATGAATCTTCTCACCCATCTATGATCGGCTAGATTTGTATCATAGAATGCCCCCAGGGCGGAGTTCTGGACTTTTAGGGTACTTGGTCTAAGGCCAAGGTTGAGTCTAGAGATGAGCGAATCGAAACTGACGAAGTGGAAATCAATCCAAATTTCAGGAAAAATTAGATTTGCATCAAATCTAAATTTTGTCACGCTTCGTGGTAATGAATCGCATTTTTTCCTAAAATGGCTGCTGCACGTGTGAGGACATGGAGCAAGTAACTCTTGGAAGGCGGGATTACCCATAATACCTTGCATGCACCCAATCAGAAGCCAGCCAGCCCTGTGATGTCACAGCCCTATAAATAGTCTCAGGCTCTCAGCCATCTTGGATTCTGCCATTTTCCAGTGTACTTAGTGAAGGGAGAGACATCAGCATGTGCTAGGGACAGTGCTAAAAAAAACTTAATTGTTCTAAAAAAAAAACGATTTCAGGGAAAGATTATTCAAGGTGTAGGGAAAGTATAAGGAGGAATCATTCCACAGCATTTATGTTGAACAGGGTTCAGTAGAGGAGGTTACAGCCGAGGTAATAGGAACAACACTATTACACCTTGCTCTACTGACTGGGCACCCAAATTGCCATTATATAGCTCTGTAATTCCAGCAAACCGCTCTTGTTATTGAGGTGCAAGTGCTGTTTGATACAGCCATTTACAGGGTTTATTACAAGGAAATATTTATATGTCTTATTTGCCTTGTGCAGTGCAGTTATATATTCTAAAGCATTTTTTGGCTTGTATTAGTGGGGAAAAAAGAGCTTATTAGCCATTGTGTGGTGAAGTGCGAAAATGACAGTCCTTTTTGACGTGTATTAGTGGCAAAAGAAAAATATATTTGCCGTTCAGCGGTGCAGTTATATAGTCTAAAACCTTTGGTGTCGTTTATAAGTGGAAAAAAGAAAAACATATTTGCAGTTCAGTGGTGCAGTTATATATTCTAAAGCCTTTTGTGTTGTGTATAACTGGACAAAAATAAGGGCCTATTTGCCATTTAGCGGTGCAGTTATATGTTCTAAAGCATTTCTGGTGTGTTTTAGTGGCAAAAATATATACAGTTGTGTTCAAAATTATTCAACCCCCAATGAAATTGAGTATTTTGGCCAGTTTGACATTGATTTTGATCATTTCAGTCATCGTGTTTACAATTAAATCAAAGAGGCACTTGTAAGTCAGACAAATATAACATAACATTTATAATGAAATAACCACAAATGTCTTTTCTGTGCTAACATCATTATCAGTTTTATTCAACCCCCAAGTGACATTCAATCTTAGTACTTAGTACAACATCCTTTTCCAGTTATAACAGCTTTTAAACATGAAGCATAGCTTGACACAAGTGTCTTGCAGCGATCTACGGGTATCTTCGCCCATTCTTCATGGGCAAAAGCCTCCAGTTCAGTCTCATTCTTAGGCTTGCGCACTGCAACTGCTTTCTTTAAGTCCCACTAGAGGTTCTGAATCAGATTTAAGTCTGGTGACTGCGATGGCTACTTCAAAATGTTCCAGCCTTTAATCTGCAACCATGCTCTAGTGGACTTGGAGGTATGCTTGGGATCATTGTCCTGTTGAAAGATCCAACGTCTCCCAAGCCTCAGGTTTGTGACGGACTGCATCACATTTTCATCCAATATCTCCTGGTACTGAAGAGAATTCATGGTACCTTGCACACGCTGAAACTTCCCTGTACCTGTAGAAGCAAAACAGCCCCAAAGCATGATTGACCCCCCGCCATGCTTCACAGTAGGCAAGGTGTTCTTTTCTTCATAGGCCTTGTTCTTCCTCATCGAAACATAGCGTTGATCCATGGGCCCAAACAGTTCTAATTTTGTTTTATCAGTCCACAAAACACTATCCCAAAACTTTTGTGGTTTGTCCACATGACTTTTGGCATACTGCAGTCGACTCTTCTTATTCTTTGGAGACAGCAAGGGGGTGCGCCTGGGAGTTCTGGCATGGAGGCCTTTATTACTCAGTGTGCGCCTGATTGTCTGAGCTGAAACTTCAGTACCCGCATCTGACAAATCTTTTTTAAGTTCCTCAGCAGTCACACGGGGACTTTTCTCAGGTAGCGCACAGCAGTCGAAGTCAGCATCTTCTTTCTGCCACGACCAGGTAGCGTTTCAACAGTGCCCTTTGCCTTGAATTTGCGAATGATGCTTCCTATGGTGTCTCTTGGTATGTTTAACATCTTTGCAATCTTCATATAGCCATTGCCCTTCCTGTGAAGAGAAATCACCTCTTCTCTTGTCTTCCTGGACCATTCTCTTGACTTCACCATGTTTGTAAACACACCAGTAAATGTCTAGAAGGAGCTGAGTATCACAGTAATTTAAAATCTGCCTAATTGGTGCTTATTATGCTTGATTGCTGCTCCTTGACATCCACAGGTGTTTTCAATACCTGATCGAAAACACTTGAATGAACCTCTGTTCTTAAGAGTGGTAGTCTTTAAGGGGTTGAATAATTGTGTCAATGAAGAAATCACAAAAAAAAAAAATATTACCGTATTTTCCGGCGTATAAGACGACTTTTTAACACCTAAAATTCTTCTTAAAAGTCGGGGGTCGTCTTATACGCCGGGTGTAAGGCAGCACAGGGAGAGGGAAGCATTGGTGCTGTCACCAATGAGGAGAGAAGGGCGGAGGATGAGGGGCGGGCGCACCGTGCTCCAAAAAAAACGTTTAAAAAATGTTTGAAAGAACGTTTAATACATTACTGGCACCCGCCACCTCACATGTCTGTGCGGCGCATTGCTTAAGCATAAGCAATGCGCCGCACAGACATATGAGTTACCGGAAGAGGGAGAGCCCGGCGGCCACAGCACATACAGTACGAGGCTGGCCGGCCCTGTCTGGTGCTTTTTGACAGGGACCGGCTGGCAGATTTGCAGGGAGATGTTGATGGGAGCGCAGGAGCAGGCAGATGAGGGGTGGAGCAGGCTTTCCTGCCACACATGCCTGCTCCACCTCTAAGTTTTCATACTGCCTGCTCCTGTGTAAGGAGGGCTGATGAGAGGCTGGGGGCTGATGAGAGACTAGGGGGGCTGATGAGAGACTAGGGGGCTGATGAGAAGCTGGGGGCTGTGAGAGACTAGGGGAGCTGATGAGAGGCTGATGAGAGGCTGATGAGAGGCATGGGAGGCTGATGAGAGGCTGGGGGCTGATGAGAGGCTGTGGGGCTGATGAGAGGCTGGGGTAGTCTTATACAGCGAGTATAGACCAAACCCTATATTTTAACTGGAAAAGTTGGGGGGTCGTCTTATAGGCCGGCAAATACGGTAATACTATATTACAAAAACAATTGATGTCATTTTAGTTGCATTTGGTTCTTTAAAAAGTCCTTGTAAGATTTTATTCTGAACACAATTACAAATGTACACTAAATTCCCTAAAACCCTTATAACAGGGACGTTAGACCCCATCGCCGCGTCGCGCCCACTTATTCAAATAGTTTTGTGCGATCATTGGAGGAATGCGTCATCTATGTCTCTCCCCACTTCAGCAATGTGCTTGGGTGGTGAAGATACATAGATGACGTGTTCATTGTTTGGAAGGGTACAAGTGATTCGCTACATGTATTTTATGATTTTTTAAATAACATGGATACCAACATAAAATTTACGCTAACAGCCTCTAGTGAACGGGTGCAATTATAAGACACTCAGGTATATGTGGATAAAGGGAGCCTACATACAGATTTAAATATGAAAGCGACAGATAAAAATACGATTTTACATTTTTCGAGTGGACACCCACGAAAAACGGTTAGGTCACTACCTTACGGCCAAATGTTGAGAGTAAAAAGAATTGTAGACAATGAGGAACATGCGGTAGGTGCTTTAACAAAATTGAAAAACTCATTTGAAAAAAGAGGTTACCCTAAAAAGGTTATCCAGGAGAATAGAAGTAAAGCTGACCAAATAGCTCGTGATACTTTGTTAAAAGTTAAAACGAAACAAAATATGGAGAGGATACCATTTGTAACGACATTTAATGAACTAAGTCCGGTAGTGGAGCGTATTGTGCATTGACATTGGAGTGCATTGAGGAGCGGATTCCCTGCGATTTCGGCCTTCGCTGCACCTCCTTTGATGTCGTACAAACGTTCCAGAAATATCAAAGATAGGATTGTTAGAACAGAGGTAGAGGGTCACAAAAAACAAATCCAACAGACTCTATTTAAAACTAAGAGGACAGGTTGTTACCCATGTTTGCGATGTGTGAATTGCAAGTATCTACAGAATGGTAGGGAATTCACGCATCCACAGACAGGGGAAAGATTTGATATTAAAAAATATTTTACTTGTGATTCTTCGTGGGTAGTATACGTATTATGGTGCCCATGTCACTTGCTCTATGTAGGGGAGACCACGTGTGATATCAAGGCGAGATTAAATAACCATCGACAGTCTATCAGAGATAAAACGAAAGATCTTTCTGTGGCTAAACATTTTTCGGAGAAACAGCATAAGGAACAGGATCTGAAATTCATGATATTAGAAAGAGTTAATGTTTTGAAAAGAGGAGGGGATAGACTTACTCTTTTGAAGAAATGCGAATTAAAATGGATACATCGCCTTGGTACATTGAAACCCCATGGGTTAAATGTAGATTACCTTGTTACACAGGGTATGAGATAGAGGGCATGGGCTCCCGTTGCATGATCTCCAGATACATCATTACATTGAGTGTAGAGACCAGATATGAATTTTTTTTATAGATAATGACATTTTTTCTGTATTACAGATATGTGGATTCAGGGGACGAGAGAGGCGTTCTGCAAGGTGATTTAATAGTGCCAATAATTCTTTATGCGATATTTGACGTAGATAATATTTATACACAATGTCGCATGCTTGGCGGTAATTCACACCGACTTTCAAGCATGCGATAGTTTGTGGTGAAGCGCTACTGACGTGGTGTGGATGAGTGACTGCGCATAAACTCAGGGTGGTGAGTTGCATTGTAGTATAGAGGTATAATTACATGAATATAGCGAGTATGAGGATAAAAAATGATCCAAAAAAAAGGACGTCACTGGATTTCTGTGCAGGCTGGTCCACACCACGAGATATGACGCCGGAATGAGCGCATATATATATAAAAAAAAAAAATTGTACCTTGTAGATGGATGGATTTTCAAAAAAAACAGCAAGCTGGATGAATTGCATAGAATTGCAGAACGCGTCTCTTTGTCCTGATGAACTGATGAACTAACTATAGCCAAGGGATTTTATTGTGGTTTTAAAACGCACTTGCACTTTGTTGTAATATGTGATTGTTTATATAGATTTTTATGTAAGGGTGCACTTTGCTGGCACAAAGCACTTCATACAAAGACATCTATGGGGATATGTACCAAGAACACAATATGAGAAGATATTTGAAATATTTTAATGGACTGAATTTTTTTAACAACACTTGACTTTGTATCATCTGTTATTAATTGTAATCACTTGATTAAATAATTATGTACACATGTAATGAAAAGTTGGATATGTATATAGACACCAGAATGATTTTGGTCTGTGCACTTGGCTTGAGAGGGATCCCTGGAAGGGGATAGAAACGTTGCTTATTTTGTGTCACATGTGTGAATAAAGACACTGCGTTTTTTTTCACAAGAAGAGTGCTGCGTTGATTTTTCATGGATATACATGCCTGATGTCAAGGGTAAGACGCGTGCACCTGATAAACCATAAAAGCGAGTGCTGCCGGAATTATTATATTATATATATATATATATATATATATATATATGTGTACTATATACATATATCACAGTACTAACACTGATCTGACATTGCGTGATGCACTCACCGTCGGTCTTTCCGCAATGCACCCGGGACGCATCCGGAGCAAATCCGAAATGCTCGTGTGAAAGAGGCCTTACAGGGCTTATATACGGTACAAGCCCCCAAAATGTCATAATTTTTGCTGCATTTATTGGAGTCCAACTCAGAGGTAGAGCAAATGATGATGTTGGATGGTCGGCAAAAAATTGGTGGCCATATAAATAAGTTAAGTTTACAAAATCCTCAGGAAAATAAGATTTTGAAAAAATCTATTTCTGTGAAGCCTGCAGTGTCAACCTGTATTCCTGACTTGCCCACAAACTCAGAAATTTGAGGCTGATAATCCTCAAGGGTGGGGTCCGTATGGAATCAGTCTGGGGGGGCTGCCTCTATTTTCCTGGTCCTCGATTACTGGATGATGTCAAACAGACTGTGGGAATATTGACTTTGGGATGAATGGGACCTTGTTATTGGGGTGTGTAAGGTGTGTGATTCAACACATGTAAAGTGTTTGTATGTAGTGCTTTTACACATGAAAGGGCTGTAATAAACTTGAGAAGAAAATAAAATAAAAAAGATTTGCAACAAAAAAGTAGTCTTTCCTACACCAAACAAACCTGCATGGAAAACTGAATACATATATAATCAGAAAATTGTACAGTTATAATTGACGCTCATCGGCTGTAGGATGCATACAAACAGATGTTTTGTGTGTGAGTGCAAAAAGAAATGTAGTTGTGGTCGGATCGGCTATCAGAAAGGTATACCTAACCTATCTAACCCTATCTACAACAAGCAGTAGAATTATGCCATAACTTCTGCGGTAGGGCAGCCTAAAGGGGGCCACCCTAAAGTGAAGTGACTGAAAGATGGTGTGGGGGGGGTGGGTGAAATCAGCTGAATCGGTGTCAGCCTGGGCCCACAGGTGCCTATAAATAGCCTACAACACGAGATATAAATAGCATATAAATAGCCTTGTAATCAGCCTCCCCTCCCACAAATACAGCAATATATTTGCTTAATATCACTAGTCAGACCACACATGGAGTACAGTGTACAGTTCTGGGCTCCTGTGAACAAGACAGACATAGCAGAGCTGGAGAGGGTTCAGAGGAGGGCAACTAAAGTAATAACTGGAATGAGGGATCTACAGTACCCTGAAAGGTTATCAAAATTAGGGTTATTCACTTTAGAAAAAAGACGACTGAGGGAAGATCTAATAACTATGTATAAATATATCAGGGGTCAGTACAGAGATCGGTCCCATCATCTATTTATCCCCAGGACTGTGACTGTGACAAGGGGACATCCTCTGCGTCTGGAGGAAAGAAGGTTTGTACACAAACATAGAAAAGGATTCTTCACTGTAAGAGCAGTGACACTATGGAACTCTCTGCCTGAGGAGGTGGTGATCGTGAGTACAATAAAGGAATTCAAGAGGGGACTGGATTTATTTCTGGAGTGTAATACAGCTACAGCTACTAGAGAGGGGTCGTTGATCCAGGGAGTTATTCTGATTGCCTGATTGGAGTCGGGAATTAATTTTTTCCTCTTAAGTGGGGAAAATTGGCTTCTGCCTCACAAGGGTTTTTTGCCTTCCTCTGGATCAACTTGTAGGAAACAGGCCGAACTGGATGGACAAATGTCTTTTTTCGGTCTTATATACTATGTTACCATGTTACTATGTAATACTTGTGGTTGGATCGGCTATCAGAAAGGTGTACCTAACCTATCTAACCCTATCTACAACAAGCAGTAGAATTATGCCAACTGCTGCGGTAGGGCAGCCTAAAGGGGCCCAAAAGAGCAGACCTTAATTTAGAGCAAAATATATACATACCATTATGACACCCACTTTAAACGCAAAAGACACTTCACGATGAAGGTGCAGAATATACCGTACATATCACAGAGACTTCTATGTACCTTACCTCTTTTTTATACCAACAAAAAACCCCACATTGCCTGGTGGGGGTACAGTATACAACACAACCGAAATAATGGCAAATAGTGTATTAACAAATATCATCTTTATTCAATCATTGATACACAATACATGATTCTCATAAAATTACAATTACACTGCATGATTAATGTGACTGATTAAAAACCCACTACTCCAGATCCAACTCACAGGGTATAACCTATATAAATGAAGTCAACCTTGTGCACAGAGTATGAATCAAGGCATATACTATTGTTCAAGGAGGGGAGGGAAGAGACATGGGGAATGTCAAGGAAGTACAATCACAATCTTCCCCAACAGAAAATCACCATCCCAAACTGGTCTCCCTGGGCTAACTCAATCTTATCACCCAGAAACTGCACTTATAACCAGAAATAACCCTCATTACCTCCAAAAAGACCCAGGAGCAGACCGGAGAGTGGTACCCCGACGCGCGTTTCGCCTCACTTCCTCAGGGGGCGTGTCGGCGTCCCTACGCTCACAGGTTTAAATACCCCCTCCTCATCATTAAAATCATTCCCATTGGATAAACACACCTGTCTTTCTTACGTTGGTATTATCCCTCTGTCTCACGTCCGCTCGGCCGCACCACCCAACGCGATGACATCGTCAGCGCGGGGCAGGGCGGCGATCACGCGCACCATGTCACGTGACTGCCGACGTCAGACAGAGGGGTGTGACCCGTCTGTCAACTGACCGCAGGTCCTGTGCGGGCAAGAGTGGATAATCTTTTATCGCTCTTCATGATCACCGGGACCCCACTTGTGAATACCACCAATAATAATAGTCCATGTATCTTCCCTACCCAGTAGACATTATGAAATATAGCATAGATGATTAAATTTTAAACCCATTATGTGAAACATATTTGAAAAGCATTCTTTTACATTACGACTTGCATACATATTGACAACATATAGTATAATATACTCAAGTGAACACCTGTATCATAGTGTCATCGTGCTCACATATAAACAATTACAAGTGACATGTGTTAAATTGCACTATTTGAGTAATAAAAATAAAAAAATAAAAATTAATAAATATATATAGAAAATAAAATCATATATAAGACATAACACCCCAATGAGACAAATTACTGTGCGTACATAAAATCCTCACACATCTCATAATCAAATGATGATAAAATATCTAAAAGCATTACGTGTAAAGTGCATCAAGTGAACAAAGTGCAAGTGCAAAGCAATACCATGCAGTGATTTAGTGAAAAATAAATAAAAAATTTATATATATCATATCATGTACGCAAATATCCCTGACTTCAATAGATTATCACCTATAATCACATATACATAAAGAGGAAATGAGAAGAATTCCTTCATATTGTGCAAAAATATACAAAAAAAAAAAAAAGAGAAACCCCTATATAAAATTGTCTTGCATCCGCATATGCATCCACTTTTCCATATGTCACCCAGTCGGTCTGACGCTGACAGTTTATCTTACTCCTAGGTCACTTATACCAGGACAGGTTATCCAGACTAGAGATCAAATGAGAGAGAGACCAAATAAGTACACATAAACATATGTTAACACATATTACAGGACAGCCCGACACCACTGTTAAAATAAAATCTTTAAAAATAAAATTATATTATAGTTAAAAAACATTGCAAAACGTCAACAACATTTGGATCCGGGATCTACCACGTGTCCCAACAGACAGGCATCAACATCAGGCCCTAAGACTCCACTACAAATAGGGAACAAAACTGTTTCCCTCATTGAGGCCATGGGGAGTGATGGTATTTAATAGAAAAATCCATTTAGTCTCTTTCTGTGCGAGTGTCCTCTTCCAGTCACCCCGCCTGATTGGGATGATGACTCTGTCAATCCCTCTAAATCTCAAAAGTGATCCGTCACAGTCATGTTTTTCTTTAAAGTGACGGGCCACTGTGGTTAATTTGGTGGGATCCTCCTCATCTCTGGCCCCCTCAATTGCTAAAACATGCTCCCTAATTCTTCGTCGGAACTGTCTCGACGTCAGTCCTACATAAATTAGATTGCACGGACAGATGGCCCAGTAGATCACCCCTACCGTGGTACATTTTATCGGATGTGTGATCCTATACTCCCTGCTGTTAGTGGAGTTATGAAATGTCGTGGCTCTGTCCATGTTGACACAGGCCACACATTTCCCACACTCCCGATTCCCCCACGGTACACCTCTGGAGCCAAATAGGCCAGTAGAGTAGAGAGTGAATTGAGGAAAATTCAAAGAGTACACAGAAGTGATAACTGTACTAAGGGTGAAAGGGCGGCCTTAGGAGAACTTAAAAAGTGGGATGACATTGTCATTAAGGCAGCGGATAAAGGAGGGAACGTGGTAATCTGGCCTATTCATCTATATGAAAAGGAAGCGCATAGGCAACTATACCAGAGCCAGTGCTATAAGAAACTAACCTTTAATCCACAAGATAAGTTTAGACAAGAATTGGGGTCTCTGTTACAATATGGGGTAGATGAAGGAATAATTACTCCAAAACAGAGATCCTATTTGTTGATTGAACATCCTACCATACCGACCCTTTATTTCCTTCCCAAAGTGCACAAAGATCCACGGAATCCACCTGGAAGGCGCATTGTTTCCGGACGGAACAGCCTAAGTGAGTCCATCTGCAGATACATTGATTCCTTTTTACATCCGCTGGTTCTCACCTTGCACTTGCACTTTGTTCACTTGATGCACTTTACACGTAATGCTTTTAGATATTTTATCATCATTTGATTATGAGATGTGTGAGGATTTTATGTACGCACAGTAATTTGTCTCATTGGGGTGTTATGTCTTATATATGATTTTATTTTCTATATATATTTATTAATTTTTATTTTTTTATTTTTCTTTTTATTACTCAAATAGTGCAATTTAGCACATGTCACTTGTAATTGTTTATATGTGAGCACGATGACACTATGATACAGGTGTTCACTTGAGTATATTATACTATATATTGTCAATATGTATGCAAGTCGTAATGTAAAAGAATGCTTTTCAAATATGTTTCACATAATGGGTTTAAAATTTAATCATCTATGCTATATTTCATAATGTCTACTGGGTAGGGAAGATACATGGACTATTATTATTGGTGGTATTCACAAGTGGGGTCCCGGTGATCATGAAGAGCGATGAAAGATTATCCACTCTTGCCCGCATAGGACCTGCGGTCAGTTGACAGACGGGTCACACCCTCTGTCTGGCGTCGGCAGTCACGTGACATGGTGCGCGTGATCGCCGCCCTGCCCCGCGCTGACGATGTCATCGCGTTGGGTGGTGCGGCCGAGCGGACGTGAGACAGAGGGATAATACCAACGTAAGAAAGACAGGTGTGTTTATCCAATGGGAATGATTTTAATGATGAGGAGGGGGTATTTAAACCTGTGAGCGTAGGGACGCCGACACGCCCCCTGAGGAAGTGAGGCGAAACGCGCGTCGGGTACCACTCTCGGTCTGCTCCTGGGTCTTTTGGAGGTAACGAGGGTTATTTCTGGTTATAAGTGCAGTTTCTGGGTGATAAGATTGAGTTAGCCCAGGGAGACCAGTTTGGGATGGTGATTTTCTGTTGGGGAAGATTGTGATTGTACTTCCTTGACATTCCCCATGTCTCTTCCCTCCCCTCCTTGAACAATAGTATATGCCTTGATTCATACTCTGTGCACAAGGTTGACTTCATTTATATAGGTTATACCCTGTGAGTTGGATCTGGAGTAGTGGGTTTTTAATCAGTCACATTAATCATGCAGTGTAATTGTAATTTTATGAGAATCATGTATTGTGTATCAATGATTGAATAAAGATGATATTTGTTAATACACTATTTGCCATTATTTCGGTTGTGTTGTATACCTTACCTCTTTGTCACGTGCGCCGGTACGTCGTTCTTGGAGGTAGCTAATGTTGATGCGTTTGAAAGAGTGGCCTGTAATCAGAAACGATTTACTCCTATGTTGACCAACATATGAACATATTACGAGAAGGTCTGAATCCTGAGAGCTGCAGACTGAAACAACTATGGTGAATCTGATGGAAGGGCCTAAATGAACTCCAACCATTTTTCAAGGGCCCTGCTCAGACACCAACTGTTACTGGTAGCATAATACTTCACCTATACTTATTCCCCAGGCCACAGCTTTTATTTATTTCTTCTTTTTTTTATTATAAAGGACTAGTGTTGAGCGAACAGTTCGAGAATAGTTCGGGTTCGTACGGAATTTTGGGGTGTCCGGGACCCGGACCCAAACCCGGACATTTTCAAAAAAGTTCGGGTTCGGGTTCGGTGTTCGTCGATTACTTCCCGCTTTCTGAAGGGCTGCACAGCAGCCAATCAGCTAGCGTTTTACTTCTTGCCCTAAGAGCCCATCACAGCCATGCCTACTAATGGCATGGCTGTGATTGGCCAAGTGCAGCATGTGACCCAGCCTCTATTTAAGCTGGAGTCACGTAGCGCCGCACGTCACACTGGTCTGATTAGTGTAGGGAGAGGACGCAGCTTCTGTCAGGGCGAGATTAGGCAGGTTAAAGTCAGCAACAGCACCTAATGAACGGATCAATTTACAGCTGAGAATCATTGAACTTCTGCTAGTTACTTGCTCGCTGGTTTTTAGGCTGCACCGAGCGTTTTTCTGTCACTTATTTTCTGGGTTGATCGGCGGCCATTTTGTGACTTGTGGTGCGCCAAAAGAAGCTGCCACCAAGTCCATCAATCCATCAATACTAGTTTTTTTTTTTTGCTATATCCTACATCAGGGGCTTGGCTGTGCTAATTGTCACCCCTAGAAACTCAGCAAAGAAATTTCTATATTTTATTAAGGGGTTAAATACAATTGCCCAAATACCAATCCCCTAAATCTGGTGTTCCAGCTTTGGTTAGACAAGTATAATACTGTCTGCTGTCTGGCAAAGGATAGATTATTTTCTGGGGTTAAATTCAATTGCCAAAATAGCAATACCATAAATCAGTGGTTTCAGCTGTGGCTGGCAAAATAGAATAGTGTCCGAGGTAACGCACACACGTACAGACGCACGTACACGATTCTTGAATAGTTGTATTATCGCGATAATTAAACTAACAGTGTAAAGTTGACTGTATTGCTCTAAGTTATATTCGGCGTACGAATGTAACTTCTATTACAGCACACCAATACTAAAACTGACTAAGAGACAGCTTTAAGTTCTATTCGAACGCGATTGCAACTTTGGAACTTAAAGTGGTGTACGATTTTAAAAGTTGAGTACTAAAAGTTGGAATCGCAATGCGATTCATATGTATTAGCTAATCGCATTGCGTTTACAACTTTGAGCTACCGATCACCATGGGAACGCCTCCTCCAGTAGAATGTACTGTCGGATGTGAGAATTAAGTTGAAAACGCAATGCGATTATTATATATCTGCTTAATCGCATTGCCGTTTCAACTTAGCATTGCTAAATAATTCCATCCATATTCGCTAACTTACTGACTCAGTAAGTTAACGATATGGATGGAATTATTTAGCAATGCTAAGTTGAAATCGCAATGCGATTAAGCAAAAATATAAGAATCGCATTGCGATTTCAACTTAATTCTCAGATCCGACAGTACATTCTACTGGAGGAGGCGTTCCCATGGTGATCGTTAGCTCAAAGTTGTAATCGCAATGCGTTTATTGCGGTATATTATCCCTCTGGGTGTCTTTTACAGCCTTTTGAGTACCCAAAAGTTCGGGTCCCCATTGACTTCTATGGGGTTCGGGTTCGGGATGAAGTTCGGGTTGAGTTCGGATCACGAACCCGGACATTTTCCGGAAGTTCGGCCGAACCTCTCGAACCCGAACATCCAGGTGTTCGCTCATCTCTATAAAGGACCCAAAAAGTTAGAAGATGACGTATGCGTCTAACTCTAGTAGTAGATTAAGTAAAATGTGTAAACTCACCAGGCCATGGGAACCATAAACATGAATACATGGCTGTTCCAATTAACGAGCTAATGTTGCCTGTAATGAGGACAGAAAACGTACCCACCATACTAGCATTTGTGACAGGAAATAAGCTTAAGGTCGTAATAAACTACTTATGCTGCGCCTGTAGTAGCGATAGGACTTGTCATGTCCGTAGACATGACAGACTACGTATATTGTGCCCTATTATTGTACCTCCTACTGGAAGATGGACCGGTACCCAGGAACAAGGCGCGACACCAACACCCTCAGCCCAAGTTTGTAGATTAAGTAAGCATACCTGTAATGAAGACATAATGTACACACAATGCCTGCCGCTATGACAGGAAAAGCTTAAGGTCATGATAGAGTACGTATGCTGCGCCTGTAGTAGTGCTAGGACTTATCGTGTTAGTAAAGGTGACAGACTTCAGTAAATCGCCTGTAGTCGTGACAGGACTTATTAGTCTGTAGACGTGATAGACTTCGTAAATTGCCTGTAGTGGTGATACAGGACTTATTAGTCTTTAGACGTGACAGACTTCGTAAATCGCCTGTAGTGGTGAGACAGGACTTATTAGTCTGTCAACGTAACAGACTTTGTAAATCGCCTGTAGTGGTGAGACAGGACTTATTAGTCTGTAGACGTGACAAACTTCGTAAATCGCCTGTAGTGGTGAGACAGGACTTATTAGTCTGTAGACGTGACAGACTTCGTAAATCGCCTGTAGTGGTGAGACAGGACTTATTAGTCTGTCAACGTGACAGACTTCATAAATTGCACCTGTAGTCGTGACAGGACTTCCTGTAGACGAAACAGATGCAATAGTGTAGTGTTTTTTTTTTTCTGAACAACCCCTGGAGAGGCGGAATTTGAGAAACGTGAAAAATGAGACCACAGGGTCAGCTTCCTAGGAGAATTGGTCTATAATGCAAGGACGGGCAAGAGAAAAGTAACAGCAGGGAGCAAGGGGAAGCAAGAACCTAGAGAGGGTAAGTGGGAGAAAATGCGAACCTGGTAGAAGGTGATGTCTGAAAAGGAAGGCTTGAGATGACTGCTTGAAAAAAAAACAATGAAGACCCAATGACCTAGAACAATAATGTGAGTGAGGCTCTAATGGCAAAAGCCATGCATGCGAGCCTCCACAAGAAAAACTGTATTGTGAGCCACAGGTGACCGAGCCATGCGAGCGGGCCTGAAGCAGAAAAAGACATGGAACCTACTATGGCGGGACCACGCAGCCGACCTTGAATGGCAGAGTTATGTGTGTAAAATTTAAACTGAGAAGCCATGAGTGAGAGACTAATTGCGAGGCCAAGCGTGAGAGACTAATGACGGAGCCAAGCGTGAGAGAGACTAATGGCGGAGTCGTGTGAGAGAGACTAATGGCGGAGTCGCGTGAGAGAGACTAATGGCGGAGCTATGCGTGTGAGAGACTAATGGCGGAGCCAAGCGTGAGAGAAACTAATGGCAGAGTTATACGTGAGAGAGACTAATGGCAAAGCCAAGCTTGAGAGAGACTAATGGCGGAGCCAAGCGTGAGAGAGACTAATGGCGGAGCCATGCATGAGAGACACTAATGGCAGAGCCATGCGTGAGAGACACTAATGGCGGAGCCATGCGTGAGAGACACTAATGGCGGAGCCATGCGTGAGAGACACTAATGGCGAAGCCATGCATGAGAGACTCTAATGGCGGAGCCATGTGTGTAAACATAAACGGAAAAGCCATGCATGAGAGAGAGACACTAATGGTGGAGCCATTCGTGAGAGACTCTAATGGCGGGGCCATGTGTGTCAAACTTAAATAGAGAAGCCATGCGTGATACTCTAATGGCGTAGCCATGACTGCGAGACTAATGGCGGATTTTTTTTTTTTTAACTATAAACCACTTATGCAGCACCAGTATGACTTGGGGACTCGCATAACCATGACCCCCTCTGACAGTGAACCTAGGACACTAACCAGCCTACAACCATATTGTACCCCTAACGAATAACATGAAGAACGGTCATAGGCCCTGTGGAGCCATGAGGCTAAAGCGGTCATCGGGCCCCCGAAGCCAAGACTGAACTGGATGACATTAAAGTGACGATAAGTAATTAAAACGTGAGCCAGACCTGATGGGATATGCATAGACTTTAGTGAACCGAACCACGTACATAAATAAAACATTAAATCAACTGGGAAATTGAACAGATGGGAGAAAAATAAGAGCCAGAGGCATTAAGGTTCGCTAAGAGAAGACCCTTATCGTGACAAACGAATGAACAACTTGTGAAACATAGTAGGAACTTACTCCTATTGGCCCACTGACTGCTGAGGCACTGTATGGTGAACTGGGGCAGGAGACCAATCTGAGTGAATGCGAACCAGGACTAAAGAACGGCACAATGTTTTTTTTCTTTCTTTCCTCTGAAGTGAAACAGAAAAAGTAGGCCTATGGAATGTAACAACCAGCGAGGAAAGAAACGTAAACCGGAAAAAAAGCAGCTATGTTTATCAGGAGAATGGTATCAGAGCGTTGTGCTGACTGCACTACTGGGTAAACCATGATGTAGCAATGAAAAGGAAAATGCAGCTTTAAGTAGAAGCAGAGTATAACATCTGATGTAAGAACAGGTGGGTGAATGCAGCTCTGGATGTGAGTGGTGCCTAAAAACATGGTATGGGCCCAGCTCTGAGCATGCAGAGCAAGGTATAACGCAGCCGTATGAATGCAATCTGAAAGTGAGCAGAGTATTATTGTGATTAGAGTTGAGCGAACACCTGGATGTTCGGGTTCGAGAAGTTTGGCCGAACTTCCGAAAATGTTGAAGTCAATGGGGACCCGAACTTTTGGGTACTAAAAGGCTGTAAAATAGCAGAGGAAAGGGCTAGAGGGCTGCAAAAGGCAGCAAAATGTAGGTAAATCCCCTGCAAACAAATGTGGATATGGAATTGACTTAAAATAAAATAAATAAAAATTAACAAATATCAATTGGCAACTTGGAGGAGGAGGAGGTGGAATAGGAGGTTGGGGTGGCATCAGGTGGGAATGCTATGGTAGTTGATGTTCTCATCACAGCCAAAAGGATTCATGTCTGCCTGCAGTGCAAAGGCCTCATTTACAGACACAGGGCCATGGCACCCAGACGGAGGAGAGGTTCATTCAACTTTGGGTTGCCCCGCAAAATAATGGTAAAATTAAAAAAAAGGATTCAATAAAGAAGTGCCCTGGAGTATAAGAATATATGGTTAAGGGAGGTAGTTATAAATGTCTATTCTGCACAAGGGATGGACAGGTCCTTTAGGATCCGTGCCTGGTTCATTTTTATGAACGTCAGCTTGTCCACGTTGGCTCTGGACAGGCGGCTGCGTTTGTCAGTAATGACGCCACCTGCCATGCTGAATGCACGTTCAGACAAAACGCTGGCCGCCGGGCAGGCCAGCACCTCCAAGGCATAAAAGGCTATGTCTGGCCAGGTGGCCCAGAAGTTGAATGGGGCCAAACCGTCAGTACGTGGAGAGGTGTGCACACGTACTGTTCCACCATGTTAGTGAAATGCTGCCTTTTGCTAACACGTTCCGTATCAGGTTATGGTGCTGTTAGCTGTGGCGTGGTGACAAAACTTTTCCACATTTCTGCCATGCTAACCCTGCCCTCAGAGGAGCTGGCCGTGACACAGCTGCGTTGGCGACCTCTTGCACCTTCTCCATATTTGGGAATTCTCTCAGTAGCACGTCTACCAACGTGCGCTTGTACTCGCGCATCTTCTTATCACGCTCCAGTGCAGGAAGTAAGGTGGGCACATTGTCTTTGTACCGGGGATCCATCAGGGTGGCAACCTAGTAGTCCGCACACATTAAAATGTGGGCAACTCTGCTGTCGTTGCGCAGGCACTGCAGCATGTAGTCGCTCATGTGTGCCAGGCTGCCCAGAGGTAAGGACAAGCTGTCCTATGTGGGAGGCGTATCATCATCGTCCTCCGTTTCCCCCAGCCACGCACCAGTGATGGGCCCGAGCTGCATTGGGTGCCACCTCTCTGTGAACATGCTTCATTCTCCTCCACCTCCTCCTGCAGTAGTAGGCCCTGGCTGGCCACATTTGTACCTGGCCTCTGCTTTTGCAAAAAACCTCCCTCTGAGCCACTTCTAAGAGACTGGCCTGAAAGTGCTAAAAATGACCCCTCTTCCTCCTCCTCCTCCTACTGGGCCACCTCCTCTTCCATCATCGCCCTAAGTGTTTTCTCAAGGAGACATAGAAGTGGTATTGTAACACTGATAACGGCGTCATCGCCAATGGCCATATTGGTGGAGTACTCGCAACAGGGCACACAGGTCTCGCATGGAGGCCCAGTCATTGGTGGTGAAGTGGTGCTGTTCTGCAGTGTGACTGACCCGTGCGTGCTGCAGCTGAAACTCCTCTATCGCCTGCTGCTGCTCGCACAGTTTCTCCAGCATGTGCAAGGTGGAGTTCCACCTGGTGGGCACGTCACATATGAGGCGGTGAGCGGGAAGGCCGAAGTTGTGCTGTAGCGCAGACAGGCGAGCAGCAGCAGGATGTGAACGCCGGAAGTGCGCACCGACAGCCTGCACTTTATGCAGCTCTGACATGAATTTCACCACAGAAAATAATAAATCCTTTGACCGACACTTTGAAACTTGTCCAGTCATAGCTGGAACACCAGATTTACGGTATTGCTATTTTGGCAATTGAATTTCACCCCAGAACAAAATATATCCTATGAGAGACAGTATGAAACTTGTCCAGTCACAGCTGGAACCCCAGATTTACTGTATTTATATTTTGGCAACAGAATTTCACTCCAGAAAATAATAAATCCTTTGATGGACACTATTAAACTTAGCCAGCCACTGCTGGGACACCAGATTTACGGTATTGCTATTTTGGCAATTGAATTTCACCCCAGTACAAAATATATCCTTTGCCGGACACTATGAAACTTGTCCAGTCACAGCTCGAACACCAGATTTACGGTATTTCTATTTTTGCAACTGAATTTCACCGCAGAAAATAATATATCCTTTGACAGACACTATTAAACTTGGTCAGCCACTGCTGGGACACCAGATTTACAGTATTGCTATTTTGGCAATTGAATTTCACAGCAGAAAAAAATATATCCTTTGCCGGACACTGTTAAACTTGTCCAGCCACTGCTGGGAGACAAGATTTAAGGTATTGCTATTTTGGCAATTGAATTTCACAGCAGAAAATAATATATCCTATGATGGACACTTTGAAACTTGTCCATTCACAGCTGGAACTCCAGATTTACGTTATCTCTATTGTTGCAACTGAATTTCACCCCAAAAATAATATATCCTTTGAGGGACACTATGAAACTTGTCCAGTCACAGCTGGAACACCAGATTTACTATATTTCTATTTTGGCAACTGAATTTCACCGCAGAAAATAATAAATCCTTTGACTGACACTTTTAAACTAGGCCAGCCATTGCTGGGACACCAGATTTACGGTATTGCTATTTTGGCAATTTAATTTCACCCCAGAAAAAAAAAATATCCTTTGCCAGACACAATTAAACTTGGCTAGCCACAGCTGAAACCACTGATTAATGGTATTGCTATTTTGGCAATTGAATTTCACCCCAGAACAAAATATATCCGTTCGCGGACACTATTAAACTGATCCAGCCACAGCTGGAACACCATATTTACTGTATTTCTATTTTGGCAACTGAATTTCACCCCAGAAAATAATAAACCCTTTGACGGACACTATTAAACTTGGCCAGCCACTGCTGGGACACCAGATTTACGGTATTACTTTTTTGGCAATTGAATTTCACCCCAGAACAAAATATATCCTTTGCAGGAAACTATTAAACTTTGCCAGCCACTGCTGGGACACCAGATTTAGGCAATTGCTATTTTGGCAATTGAATTTCACCACAGAAAAAAAATATGTCCTTTGCCAGACAGCAGACAGTATTACACTTGATTAGCCACAGCTGGAACACCAGATTTAGGGGATTGCTATTTTGGCAATTGAATTTAACCCGTCAATAAAATATAGAAATTTCTATCCTGAGTTTCTAGGGGGTGACAATAAGCAAAGCCAAGCCCCTGATGTAGGATATAGCAAAAAAAAAAAAAAATAGTATTGATGGACTTGGTGGCAGCTTGTGCTGGTGCATCACAAGACAAAAAATTGCTGCCGATCATCCCAGAAAAAAGTGACAGAAAAAAGCTCTGTGCAGCCTAAAAACCAGTGAGCAATTAACTAGCAGAAGTGGAATGATTCACAGCTGTAGATCGATCACTTCAGTAGTTGTTTTTGCTGAGTTTTCACTGCCTAATCTCGCCCTCACATCAGTTGCGTCCTATCCCTACACTAATCAGAGCAGAGTGACGTGCAGCACTACATGACTCCAGCTTAAATAGAGGCTGGATCACATGCTGCACTTGGCCAATCACAGCCATGCCATTAGTAGGCATGGCTGTGATGGCTTCTTAGGGCAAGAAGTAAAACACTAGCTCATTGGCTAGCTGATTGACTAGCTGATTGAATAAATCGCCGAAAGTCCGTGTCCCGAACACCCCAAAATTCGGTACGAACCTGAACTATACAGTTCGGATTCTCTCATCCCTAATTGTAATGCAACAGCAAACACATGAACGCAGCTCTAGTAGTGAATGGAGTATAGGACAAAATGTAAATGCAGAAACATGGACGTAGCTTTTGAAGGTAACAAACCTAATCATGATCATTCGACCATTAGTGCCCAACCTCCTTCATTCCAGAGCGCTACAAGACATGGACCGTGTAACCAAGTTCGATCCTACCGGGAATGCCAGCACTCGGCTGTCACTTTCTGCGTGAATGAGCCTCCACATGATGCTGCTGCGTTTTTTTAAGTTTTTTTTATAAATAATTGTCACCACAACACCACCCGTGTTCTCCTAAGAAAACATAAACATGGTTGGACATAAACCCTGATGCAACGCCAATTAATCGACATAATAGTGCACCTATAAGCCTAGCACAGAACCGCTGACACATGCGTGCCCATAACATACAGTTTATAGATTAAACACACTTACATAGTGTTTAGCGAACAGTTCGAGCATAGTTCGGCTTCGTGCCGAATTTTGGGGTGTTCGGGACACGGTCCCGAACATTTTCTAAAAAGTTCGGGTTCGTGTCCGTTGTTCAGCAATTTCTTCCAGCTTTCTGAAGGGCTGCACAGCAGCCAATCAGCTAGCGTTTTACTTCTTGCCCTAAGAGCCCATCACAGCCATGCCTACTAATGGCATGGCTGTGATTGGCTAAGTGCAGCATGTGACCCAGCCTCTATTTAAGCTGGAGTCACGTAGCGCCGCACGTCACACTGCTCTGATTAGTGTAGGGAGAGGACGCAGCTGCTGTGAGGGCGAGATTAGGCAGGAAAAAGTCAGCAAAAGCACCTAATGAAGTGATCGATCTACAGCTGTGAATGATTAAACTTCTGCTAGTTACTTGCTCACTGGTTTTTAGGCTGCACAGAGTGTTTTTCTGTCACTTATTTTCTTTGGAGATCGGCGGCCATTTTGTGACTTGTGGTGCACCAGAACAAGATGCCACCAAGTCCATCAATCCATCAATACACACCGCCACCAGGGACCGAGCACCTCAAAGGCAGCTTCAAGGGGTTCCCTGGCATGGCACTTCTTTAAACAATGTGCTGACGACAAGACCCGAGTGGTTTGCACGCTGTGCCATCAGAGCCTGAAGCGAGGCATTAACGTTCTGAACCTTAGCACAACCTGCATGACCAGGCATCTACATGCAAAGCATGAACTGCAGTGGAGTAAACACCTTAAAAGCAAGGAACTCACTCAGGCTCCCCCTGCTCCCTCTTCTGCTGCTTCCTCCGCCTCGGGAGAAACGTTGGCACCTGCCGCCCACCAAACAGAGGATGTGCCACGACACCACCACCTCCGTCACCAAGCATCTCCACCATGTCACACGGCAGCGTTCAGCTCTCCATCTCACAAACCTTGGAGAGAAATCGTAAATTCCCACCTAGCCACCCTCGAGCCTTGGGCCTGAATGCCAGCATTTCTAAACTACTGGCCTTTGAACTGCTGTCCTTCAGGCTGGTGGACACAGACAGCTTCAAACAGCTGATGCCCATGGCTGTCCCACAGTATGTTGTTCCCAGCCGCCACTACTTCTCCAAGACAGCCGTACCTTCTCTTCACAACCAAGTATCCGATAAAATCAAGTGTGCACTGCGCAACGCCATCTGTGGCAAGGTCCACCTAACCACAGATACGTAGACCAGTAAGCACGGCCAGGGATATCTCCCTAACTGCACACTGGGTAAATGTAGTGGTGGCTGGGCCCCAGATGGAGAGTTCCTTGGCGCACGTCCTTCCGCCGCCGAGGATCGCAGGGCATCATTCTTTGCCTCCTGTAGCCTCCTACTCGGCTTCCTCCTCCTCTGCTTCCACCAGCTCATCCAGTCAGCCACACACCTTCCCCACCAACTTCAGCACAGCCCGGGGTAAACGTCAGCAGGCCATTCTGAAACTCATATGTTTGGGGGACAGGCCCCACACCGCACAGAAGTTGTGGCAGGGTATTGAACAACAGACCGATGAGTGGTTTCTGCTGGTGGGCCTCAAGCCTGGCCTGGTGGTGTGCGATAATGGGCGAAATCTCGTCGCAGCTCTGGAACTAGCCGGTTTGACGCACATCCCTTGTCTGGCGCATGTGCTGAATTTGGTGGTGCAGAAGTTCATTCACAACTACCCCGACATGTCAGAGCTGCTGCATAAAGTGCGGGCCGTCTGTGCGTGCTTCCGGCGTTCACAACCTGCAGCTGCTGCGCCTGTCTGCGCTACAGCGGAACTTCGGCCTTCAAGCTCACCGCCTCATATGTGGCGTGCCTACCAGGTGGAGCTCCACCTTGCACATGCTGGAGAGACTGTTCGAGCAGCAGCAGGCCATAGTGGAGTTTCAGCTTTGCAGCACGCATGCGTCAGTCGCATACTAGTGAACAGCACCACTTCACCACCAATGATTGGGCCTCCATGCGAGACCTGTATGCCCTGTTGCGCTGTTTGAGTACTCCACCAACATGGCCAGTGGCGATGACACCGTTATCAGCGTTACAATACCACTTCTATCCAGTTCACATGTCACACGAAAAACATACTGCGATTGTGACGCGTTTCGGGCTATAACATGAAGCCCTTCATCAAGACAATACATCCAGATTAAAACAAACTTTATATAGCGCAATGTAGGTGGTAGCACCCTCTCTGATTGGATTCCCATATGGGAATTCAGGTGACCCAAATACAAAATAGATTAGTGGGTGTGAATACCAGCCAGAGGGGTGGAGGCACCTATTTAGCATGAAGCCCACATTCACATATACTGCAATGTTAAATCATGTTTTTTATTCAAACCTTTTGGAAAACACGTTTCTAGCATGAACGTTTCTCGCAATGTTTCAGCGGCGAGCTTGCACTTCGCCACTGTTCACAAAGGCAATACATCAGGTTTTTCTGCACAAGGAATTGAGGTAGTGTCTGCCCCTATTAGAGGTGGAAACCGTAGACAAAAACTTCTGAGCAGGGAAACATATTGGATGTTCATGCTAGAAACGTGTTTTCCAAAAGGTTTGAATAAAAACATGATTTAACATTGCAGTATATGTGAATGTGGGCTTCATGCTAAATAGGTGCCTCCACCCCTCTGGCTGGTATTCACACCCACTAATCTATTTTGTATTTGGGTCACCTGAATTCCCATAAAGGAATCCAATCAGAGAGGGTGCTACCACCTACATTGCGCTATATAAAGTTTGTTTTAATCTGGATGTATTGTCTTGATGAAGGGCTTCATGTTATAGCCCGAAACGCGTCTCAATCGCAGTATGTTTTTCGTGTGACATGTGAACTGGATCTTAAACGTATTTTGGAAGTCAATAAAGAATATTATGGATTTTAAGGAAGCTGGAAATCATCTTTTGTTCTAAGACGTACTACAGCCGAAGTTGGGCGTTCCTTTCCGTGCTACCTGGTTGCATTGAGGTGAGAGCTGCATCTAAAGCTTTGTTTGTGAATACCACTTCTATGTCTCCTTGAGAAAACGCTTAGGGTGATGATGGAAGAGGAGTTGGCCCAGGAGGAGGAGGAGGATGAGGGGTCATTTTTAGCACTTTCAGGCCAGTCTGTTAGAAGTGGCTCAGAGGGAGGTTTTTTGCAACAGCAGAGGTCAGGTACAAATGTGGCCAGCCAGGGCCCACTACTGGAGGACGAGGAGGATGAGGAGGAGGTGGAGGAGGATGAGGATGAAGCAGGTTCACAGTGGGGTGGCACCCGACACAGCTCAGGCCCATCACTGGTGCGTGGCTGGGGGGATACGGAGGACGATGACGATACGCCTCCCACAGAGGACAGCTTGTCCTTACCTCTGGGGAGCCTGGCACACATGAGCGACTACATGCTGCAGTGCCTAAGCAATGACAGCAGAGTTGCGCACATTTTAACGTGTGCGGACTACTGGGTTGCCACCCTGCTGGATCCCCGGTACAAAGACAATGTGCCCACCTTACTTCCTGCACTGGAGCGTGATAGGAAGATGCGCGAGTACAAGCGCATGCTGGTAGACGCGCTCCTGAGAGCATTCCAAAATGTCACAGGGGAACAGATGGAAGCCATAGGCGAAGGCAGAGGAGGATCAGGTCGCCAACGCAACTGTGTCACGGCCTGCTCCTCTCAGGGTTAGCATAGCAGAAATGTGGAAAAGTTTTGTCTCCACGCCATAGCTAACTGCACCACCACCTGATACGGAACGTGTTAGCAGGAGGCAGCATTTAACTAACATGGTTGAAGAGTACGTCTGCACACCCCTCCACGTACTGACTAATGGTTTGGCCCCATTCAACTTCTGGGTCTCCAAATTGTCCACGTGGCCAGAGTTAGCATTTTATGCCTTGGAGGTGCTGGTCTGCCCGGCGGCCAGCGTTTTTTCTGAACGTGTATTCAGCACGGCAGGGGGCGTCATTACTGACAAACGCAGCCGCCTGTCCACAGCCAAAGTGGACAAGCTGACATTCATAAAAATGAACCAGACATGGATCCCACAGGACCTGTGCCTCCATTGTGCAGAATAGACATTTATTACTGCATTCCCCTCAACCATGTATTCTTGTACTGCGGGGGACTTCTTTATTGAATCCTTATTTTTTTTAACTTTACCATGATCTTGCGGTGCAACCCAAAGTTGAATGAACCTCTCCTCTGTCTTGGTGCTGGGGCCGAAATAACTGAAAGTGGCCTTCTCCAGTGGTGGGTGATATGACGACTTATTCCTTGCTGTGGGACCTCTCTCCTCTGTCTGGGTGCTGGAGCCTAAATAACTGAAAGTGGCTTTCTCCAGTGGTGGGTGATATGACGCATGATTCCTTGCTGTGGGACCTCTCTCCTCTGTCTGGGTGCTGGGGCCGAAATAACTGAAAGTGGCCTTCTCCAGTGGTGGGAGATATGACGCATGATTCCTTGCTTTCGGACCTCTCTCCTCTGTCTGGGAGTATAGGACAAAATGTAAATGCAGAAACATGGACGTAGCTTTTGAAGGTAACAAACCTAATCATGATCATTCGACCATTAGCGCCCAACCTCCTTCATTCCAGAGCGCTACAAGACATGGACCGTGTAACCAAGTTCGATCCTACCGGGAATGCCAGCACTCGGCTGTCACTTTCTGCGTGAATGAGCCTCCACATGATGCTGCTGCGTTTTTTTAAGTTTTTTTTATAAATAATTGTCACCACAACACCACCCGTGTTCTCCTAAGAAAACATAAACATGGTTGGACATAAACCCTGATGCAACGCCAATTAATCGACATAATAGTGCACCTATAAGCCTAGCACAGAACCGCTGACACATGCGTGCCCATAACATACAGTTTATAGATTAAACACACTTACATAGTGTTGAGCGAACAGTTCGAGCATAGTTCGGCTTCGTGCCGAATTTTGGGGTGTTCGGGACACGGTCCCGAACATTTTCTAAAAAGTTCGGGTTCGTGTCCGTTGTTCAGCAATTTCTTCCAGCTTTCTGAAGGGCTGCACAGCAGCCAATCAGCTAGCGTCTTACTTCTTGCCCTAAGAGCCCATCACAGCCATGCCTACTAATGGCATGGCTGTGATTGGCTAAGTGCAGCATGTGACCCAGCCTCTATTTAAGCTGGAGTCACGTAGCGCCGCACGTCACACTGCTCTGATTAGTGTAGGGAGAGGACGCAGCTGCTGTGAGGGCGAGATTAGGCAGGAAAAAGTCAGCAAAAGCACCTAATGAAGTGATCGATCTACAGCTGTGAATGATTAAACTTCTGCTAGTTACTTGCTCACTGGTTTTTAGGCTGCACAGAGTGTTTTTCTGTCACTTATTTTCTTTGGAGATCGGCGGCCATTTTGTGACTTGTGGTGCACCAGAACAAGATGCCACCAAGTCCATCAATCCATCAATACACACCGCCACCAGGGACCGAGCACCTCAAAGGCAGCTTCAAGGGGTTCCCTGGCATGGCACTTCTTTAAAACAATGTGCTGACGACAAGACCCGAGTGGTTTGCACGCTGTGCCATCAGAGCCTGAAGCGAGGCATTAACGTTCTGAACCTTAGCACAACCTGCATGACCAGGCATCTACATGCAAAGCATGAACTGCAGTGGAGTAAACACCTTAAAAGCAAGGAACTCACTCAGGCTCCCCCTGCTCCCTCTTCTGCTGCTTCCTCCGCCTCGGGAGAAACGTTGGCACCTGCCGCCCACCAAACAGAGGATGTGCCACCGACACCACCACCTCCGTCACCAAGCATCTCCACCATGTCACACGGCAGCGTTCAGCTCTCCATCTCACAAACCTTGGAGAGAAATCGTAAATTCCCACCTAGCCACCCTCGAGCCTTGGGCCTGAATGCCAGCATTTCTAAACTACTGGCCTTTGAACTGCTGTCCTTCAGGCTGGTGGACACAGACAGCTTCAAATAGCTGATGCCCATGGCTGTTCCACAGTATGTTGTTCCCAGCCGCCACTACTTCTCCAAGACAGCCGTACCTTCTCTTCACAACCAAGTATCCGATAAAATCAAGTGTGCACTACGCAACGCCATCTGTGGCAAGGTCCACCTAACCACAGATACGTGGACCAGTAAGCACGGCCAGGGATATCTCCCTAACTGCACACTGGGTAAATGTAGTGGTGGCTGGGCCCCAGACGGAGAGTTCCTTGGCGCACGTCCTTCCGCCGCCGAGGATCGCAGTGCATCATTCTTTGCCTCCTGTAGCCTCCTACTCGGCTTCCTCCTCCTCTGCTTCCACCAGCTCATCCAGTCAGCCACACACCTTCACCACCAACTTCAGCACAGCCCGGGGTAAACGTCAGCA
Organism: Bufotes viridis; assembly: GCA_033119425.1. Classification (NCBI taxonomy): domain Eukaryota; kingdom Metazoa; phylum Chordata; class Amphibia; order Anura; family Bufonidae; genus Bufotes; species Bufotes viridis. The sequence goes on from CM065589.1 coordinate 468,030,824, forward strand.
GGCCATTCTGAAACTCATATGTTTGGGGGACAGGCCCCACACCGCGCAGAAGGTGTGGCAGGGTATTGAACAACAGACCGATGAGTGGTTTCTGCCGGTGGGCCTCAAGCCTGGCCTGGTGGTGTGCGATAATGGGCGAAATCTCGTCGCAGCTCTGGAACTAGCCGGTTTGACGCACATCCCTTGCCTGGCGCATGTGCTGAATTTGGTGGTGCAGAAGTTCATTCACAACTACCCCGACATGTCAGAGCTTCTGCATAAAGTGCGGGCCGTCTGTGCGCGCTTCCGGCGTTCACAACCTGCAGCTGCTCGCCTGTCTGCGCTACAGCGGAACTTCGGCCTTCCCGCTCACCGCCTCATATGCGACGTGCCCACCAGGTGGAACTCCACCTTGCACATGCTGGAGAGACTGTTCGAGCAGCAGCAGGCCATAGTGGAGTTTCAGCTGCAGCACGCACGCGTCAGTCGCACTGCGGAACAGCACCACTTCACCACCAATGATTGGGCCTCCATGCGAGACCTGTGTGCCCTGTTGCGCTGTTTCGAGTACTCCACCAACATGGCCAGTGGCGATGACACCGTTATCAGCGTTACAATACCACTTCTATCCAGTTCACATGTCACACGAAAAACATACTGCGATTGTGACGCGTTTCGGGCTATAACATGAAGCCCTTCATCAAGACAATACATCCAGATTAAAACAAACTTTATATAGCGCAATGTAGGTGGTAGCACCCTCTCTGATTGGATTCCCATATGGGAATTCAGGTGACCCAAATACAAAATAGATTAGTGGGTGTGAATACCAGCCAGAGGGGTGGAGGCACCTATTTAGCATGAAGCCCACATTCACATATACTGCAATGTTAAATCATGTTTTTTATTCAAACCTTTTGGAAAACACGTTTCTAGCATGAACATCCAATATGTTTCCCTGCTCAGAAGTTTTTGTCTACGGTTTCCACCTCTAATAGGGGCAGAAAATTGTCAGAATGGGCAGATTCCCTGTTACAACCTCTTATCTCTATGATACCTGTTTTTTTGCAGGACACGGGTACAGTGCTGCAAAATCTTTACAATTTTGTATGGCATCCAGAATATACATGGGTTACTGCTGATATAACCTCTTTATATACTAGCATTCCTCATGAATCAGTAAATATCTCCCTGAGGTGGTTTCTGGAAACTTATAGTGACTATACCATTGAACTCCAAGATTATCTATGTATGGTTATTGATTTTTTAATGAGACATAATTATTTTATGTTTAACAGAAAATTCTATCTCCAATTGTCTGGAGTATCTATGGGGGCGAAATATTCTCCATCTATAGCAAATATATACATGGCATGGTGGGAGAGCAATTTTTTGTTCTCCGAAAAAAATCAGTACAAAGAACAGTTCAAATGGTATGGTCGCTTTATAGATGACATGTTGTGGGTTTGGCAGGGGGAGGAGGAGAACATACTGAAGTGTATTCAATATCTTAATGATTGCACCTCCTCCATAAAACTGACCTTTTCCAGGGACAGCCATAGGATTAATTTCCTAGACCTGTGCCTGGAGGGTAAAGATGGTGAAGTAAATACCTACACATATAGAAACCAACTTCAGGTACAGTTGTGTCCAAAATTATTCAACCCCCAATGCTGTAAAGGGTTTTAGGGAATTTAGTGTACATTTGTAATTGTGTTCAGAATGAAATCTTACAAGGACTTTTTAAAGAACCAAATGCAACTAAAATGATATCAATTGTTTTTGTAATACAGTATTAAATGTTTTTTTTGTGATTTCTTCATTGACACAATTATTCAACCCCTTAAAGACTACCACTCTTAAGAACAGAGGTTCATTCAAGTGTTTTCGATCAGGTATTGAAAACACCTCTGGATGTCAAGGAGCAGCAATCAAGCATAATAAGCACCAATTAGGCAGATGTAAAATGACTGTGATACTCAGCTCCTTCTAGACATTTACTGGTGTGTTTACAGACATGGTGAAGTCAAGAGAATGGTCCAGGAAGACAAGAGAAGAGGTGATTTCTCTTCACAGGAAGGGCAATGGCTATAAGAAGATTGCAAAGATGTTAAACATACCAAGAGACACCATAGGAAGCATCATTCGCAAATTCAAGGCAAAGGGCACTGTTGAAACGCTACCTGGTCGTGGCAGAAAGAAGATGCTGACTTCGTCTGCTGTGCGCTACCTGAAGCGCAAAGTGGAGAAAAGTCCCCGTGTGACTGCTAAGGAACTGAAAAAAGATTTGTCAGATGCGGGTACTGAAGTTTCAGCTCAGACAATAAGGTGCACACTGCGTAATGAAGGCCTCCATGCCAGAACTCCCAGGCGCACCCCCTTGCTGTCTCCAAAGAATAAGAAGAGTCGACTGCAGTATGCCAAAAGTCATGTGGACAAACCACAAAAGTGTTCTGTGGACTGATGAAACAAAATTAGAACTGTTTGGGCCCATGGATCAACGCTATGTTTGGAGGAGGAAGAACAAGGACTATGAAGAAAAGAACACCTTGCCTACTGTGAAGCATGGCGGGGGGTCAATCATGCTTTGGGGCTGTTTTGCTTCTACAGGTACAGGGAAGCTTCAGCGTGTGCAAGGTACCATGAATTCTCTTCAGTACCAGGAGATATTGGATGAAAATGTGATGCAGTCCATCACAAACCTGAGGCTTGGGAGACGTTGGACCTTTCAACAGGACAATGATCCCAAGCATACCTCCAAGTCCACTAGAGCATGGTTGCAGATTAAAGGCTGGAACATTTTGAAGTGGCCTTCGCAGTCACCAGACTTAAATCCGATTGAGAACCTCTGGTGGGACTTAAAGAAAGCAGTTGCAGCACGCAAGCCTAAGAATGTGACTGAACTGGAGGCTTTTGCCCATGAAGAATGGGCGAAGATACCCGTAGATCGCTGCAAGACACTTGTGTCAAGCTATGCTTCACGTTTAAAAGCTGTTATAACTGGAAAAGGATGTTGTACTAAGTACTAAGAGAGAATGTCACTTGGGGGTTGAATAAAACTGATAATGATGTGAGCACAGAAAAGACATTTGTGGTTATTTCATTATAAATGTTATGTTATATTTGTCTGACTTACAAGTGCCTCTTTGATTTAATTGTAAACAAGATGACTGAAATGATCAAAATCAATGTCAAAGTGGCCAAAACACTCAATTTCAGTGGGGGTTGAATAATTTTGAACACAACTGTAATACTGTTCTTCATGCCTCCTCTTGCCATCCCCCACATGTCATAAAAAACATCTCGAAAGGTGAAATGGTACGAGCAAAAAGGAATTGTTCGTCTGACGACCTTTTTGAAATAGAATCCAGAGCCATCTCAGAGAGATTAAAAGTACGGGGTTTTCCAGCTAGAAGTATAAAAAATGGAATTGATCATGCTAGCCAAAAAAACAGGGAAACACTAGTTTTCCCAAACAAAAATAAAAAATCAAAGAATAAAAACAAAAATACAATAGAAAATAGCAAAGAACCCGTTACTTTTATTACTAGGTACAGCAAAGATTACTTTAATATTTGTAAAATAATAAAAAAACATCTGCCAGTATTAAGTTTTGACACAGAATGGAGTGAAATCGCAACAACAGGTGTTAGATATATAGCAAGGAGAGCCCCCACCATCGGCCAAAAAATTAGCCCTAGTCTATTTTTAGACAATATACCTAAAATTTGTTCTTGGCCTAAAACCAATGGAAACTACAAATGTGGTAGTAAGAAATGTATCTGCTGCAAATATATGAACATTACTAAAGAAACTACTTCAACAGCAAATGACAAAAAAATTTTGGTTGCGACAATACATCAATTGCAATACCACATTTGTAGTGTATGTTATTACATGTAGGGACTGCAATCTGCAGTATGTAGGATGTACAACGAATGAACTAAAAGTGCGTATCAGGAAACATTTAAGCGATATTCCGCATGCGGCTTCTCGCAATGTTTCAGCGGCGAGCTTGCACTTCGCCACTGTTCACAAAGGCAATACATCAGGTTTTTCTGCACAAGGAATTGAGGTAGTGTCTGCCCCTATTAGAGGTGGAAACCGTAGACAAAAACTTCTGAGCAGGGAAACATATTGGATGTTCATGCTAGAAACGTGTTTTCCAAAAGGTTTGAATAAAAAACATGATTTAACATTGCAGTATATGTGAATGTGGGCTTCATGCTAAATAGTTGCCTCCACCCCTCTGGCTGGTATTCACACCCACTAATCTATTTTGTATTTGGGTCACCTGAATTCCCATAAAGGAATCCAATCAGAGAGGGTACTACCACCTACATTGCGCTATATAAAGTTTGTTTTAATCTGGATGTATTGTCTTGATGAAGGGCTTCATGTTATAGCCCGAAACGCGTCACAATCGCAGTATGTTTTTCGTGTGACATGTGAACTGGATCTTAAACGTATTTTGGAAGTCAATAAAGAATATTATGGATTTTAAGGAAGCTGGAAATCATCTTTTGTTCTAAGACGTACTACAGCCGAAGTTGGGCGTTCCTTTCCGTGCTACCTGGTTGCATTGAGGTGAGAGCTGCATCTAAAGCTTTGTTTGTGAATACCACTTCTATGTCTCCTTGAGAAAACGCTTAGGGTGATGATGGAAGAGGAGTTGGCCCAGGAGGAGGAGGAGGATGAGGGGTCATTTTTAGCACTTTCAGGCCAGTCTGTTAGAAGTGGCTCAGAGGGAGGTTTTTTGCAACAGCAGAGGTCAGGTACAAATGTGGCCAGCCAGGGCCCACTACTGGAGGACGAGGAGGATGAGGAGGAGGTGGAGGAGGATGAGGATGAAGCAGGTTCACAGTGGGGTGGCACCCGACACAGCTCAGGCCCATCACTGGTGCGTGGCTGGGGGGATACGGAGGACGATGACGATACGCCTCCCACAGAGGACAGCTTGTCCTTACCTCTGGGTGCCTGGCACACATGAGCGACTACATGCTGCAGTGCCTAAGCAATGACAGCAGAGTTGCGCACATTTTAACGTGTGCGGACTACTGGGTTGCCACCCTGCTGGATCCCCGGTACAAAGACAATGTGCCCACCTTACTTCCTGCACTGGAGCGTGATAGGAAGATGCGCGAGTACAAGCGCATGCTGGTAGACGCGCTCCTGAGAGCATTCCCAAATGTCGCAGGGGAACAGGTGGAAGCCATAGGCGAAGGCAGAGGAGGATCAGGTCGCCAACGCAACTGTGTCACGGCCTGCTCCTCTCAGGGTTAGCATAGCAGAAATGTGGAAAAGTTTTGTCTCCACGCCATAGCTAACTGCACCACCACCTGATACGGAACGTGTTAGCAGGAGGCAGCATTTAACTAACATGGTTGAAGAGTACGTCTGCACACCCCTCCACGTACTGACTAATGGTTTGGCCCCATTCAACTTCTGGGTCTCCAAATTGTCCACGTGGCCAGAGTTAGCATTTTATGCCTTGGAGGTGCTGGTCTGCCCGGCGGCCAGCGTTTTTTCTGAACGTGTATTCAGCACGGCAGGGGGCGTCATTACTGACAAACGCAGCCGCCTGTCCACAGCCAAAGTGGACAAGCTGACATTCATAAAAATGAACCAGACATGGATCCCACAGGACCTGTGCCTCCATTGTGCAGAATAGACATTTATTACTGCATTCCCCTCAACCATGTATTCTTGTACTCCGGGGGACTTCTTTATTGAATCCTTATTTTTTTAACTTTACCATGATCTTGCGGTGCAACCCAAAGTTGAATGAACCTCTCCTCTGTCTTGGTGCTGGGGCCGAAATAACTGAAAGTGGCCTTCTCCAGTGGTGGGTGATATGACGACTTATTCCTTGCTGTGGGACCTCTCTCCTCTGTCTGGGTGCTGGAGCCTAAATAACTGAAAGTGGCCTTCTCCAGTGGTGGGTGATATGACGCATGATTCCTTGCTGTGGGACCTCTCTCCTCTGTCTGGGTGCTGGGGCCGAAATAACTGAAAGTGGCCTTCTCCAGTGGTGGGAGATATGACGCATGATTCCTTGCTTTCGGACCTCTCTCCTCTGTCTGGGTGCTGGGGCCGAAATAACTGAAAGTGGCCTTCTCCAGTGGTGGGTCATATGACACATGATTCCTTGCTGTGGGACCTCTCTCCTCTGTCTGGGTGCTGGGGCCGAAATAACTGAAAGTGGCCTTCTCCAGTGGTGGGTGATATGAAGCATGATTCCTTGCTGTGGGACCTCTCTCCAATTGATATTGGTTAATTTTATTTTATTTTAATTCATTTCCCTATCACATTTGTTTGCAGGGGATTTACCTACATTTTGCTGCCTTTTGCAGCCCTCTAGCCCTTTCCTGGACTATTTTACAGCCTTTTTAGTGCCTAAAAGTTCGGGTCCCCATTGACTTCAATGGGGTTCGGGTTCGGTATCAAGTTCGGGTTGAGTTCGGATCCCGAACCTGAACATTTCTGGGAAGTTCGGCCGAACTTCCCGATCCCGAACTTCCAGGTGTTCTCTCATCTCTAGTGTACGGCAAAGGATATATTTTTTTCTGGGGTGAAATTCAATTGCCAAAATAGCAATACCCTGAATCTGGTGTTCCAGCTATTGCAGGCCTAGTTTAAATCTGTCCGTAAAAGGGTATATTTTTTTCTGGGGTGAAAGTCAATTGCCAAAATAGCAATACCATAAATCAGTGGTTTCAGCTGTAGCTAGCCAAGTTTAATAGTGTACAGCAAAGGATATTTTTTTTTCTGGGGTGAAATTCAATTGCCAAAATAGCAATACCCTGAATCTAGTGTTCCAGCTGTGACTGGACAATTTCCCTCTTATCCGTCAAAGGATATATGATTTTCTGGGGTGAAAATCAGTAGTAAACATAGAAATACATTAAATCTGTTGTCCCAGCAGTGGCTAGCCAAGTTTAATAGTGTCCGGCAAAGATATCATTTCTTCTGGGGTGAAATTCAATTGCCAAAATAGCAATACCCTGAGTCTGGTGTTCCAGCTCTGACTGGACAATTTTCCTCTCATCCATCAAAGGATATATTATGTTCTGGGATGAAAATCAGTAGCAAAAATAGAAATACATTAAATCTGGTGTCCCAGCAGTGGCTGGCCAAGTTTAATAGTGTCCGGCAAAGGATATATTTTTTTCCGGGGTGAAATTCAATTGCCAAAATAGCAATACCATAAATCATTGGTTTCAGCTGTGGCTGGCCAAGTTTAATAGTGTACGGGAAAGGATGTATTTTTTTTGTATTTATTTGCCAAAAAAGCAATACCCTGAATCTGGTGTTCCAGCTGTTGCAGGCCTAGTTTAAATCTGTCCGTAAAAGGATATATTTTTTTCTGGGGTGAAAGTCAGTAGCAAAAATTGAAATACAGTAAATCTCGTGTCCAAGCAGTAGCTGGCCAAGTTTAATACTGCACGGCAAAGGATATATTTTTTTCTGGGGTGAAAATCAATGGCCAAAATAGCAATACCCTGAATCTGGTGTTCCAGCTGTTGCAGGCCTATTTTAGGGTATATGTTTTTCTGGTGTGAAATTTAATTGCCAAAATAGCAATACCATAAATCAGTGGTTTCAGCTATGGCTAGCCAAGTTTAATAGTGTCCTGCAAAGGATACATTTTTTTTCTGGGGTGAAATTTAATTGCCAAAATAGCAATACCATAAATCAGTGGTTTCAGCTGTGGCTGGCCAAGTTTAATAGTATACGGCAAAGGATATATATTTTTTTGGGGGTGAAATTCAGTTGCCAAAATAGAAATACAGTAAATCTGGTGTTCCAGCTGTGACTGGTCAAGTTAAATAGTATCCGTCAAAGGATAGATTTTGTTCTGGGGTGAAATTCACTTGCCAATATAGCAATACCATGAATCTGGTGTTCCAGCTGTTGCAGGCCAAGTGTTAATCTGTCCGTAAAAGAGTATCTTACACTCAAGGTGTATATACAAGTGCTGAGAGGGTCATCCTCAATAACTTCACACGCTACCGTGCATCTCTCATTGTATTTTTGTCCGTTAAAGGGTATATTACACAAATTGTTAAAATACAATTGCTGCATAATCCTACATATTTTTTTACACGCTACTGTTCATCTCCAAGTGTAAATCTGTCCATAAAAGGATACCTTTCATCCAGGGCCTAAATATTAGGCCTACAATTGATATTCCGCCAAATCAGTAGTTACTGCTGTGCCTGGATTAGTGTAATACGGTACATAAATAAATAGGCAGATAGTGTTAGGTGCCTGTAAAAAAAGGGCTGAATTTGAAATCAATACATTGGTCCGCACATCTCTAATGATGATGAAACACAGGTGCCAACTGCTGTGTCTTTCTGCAGTGTGCAGACCGAACAGGAGGTCAGGGAGGAAGACTGTGTGGAAGATGATGCAGGGGACGATGAGGTCCTAGACCCCACATGGAATGAAGGTCGTGCAAATGACTTTCATAGTTCAGAGGAAGAGGCAGTGGTGAGACCGAGCCGACAGCGTAGCAAAAGAGGGAGCAGAGGGCAAAAGCAGAATAGCCGCCGCCAAGAGCGTTCGCCTGCTACTGACCACCGACACCAGGGACCGTGCACCCCAAACGCAGCTTCAAGGAGTTCCCTGGCATGGCACTTCTTTAAACAATGTGCTGATTACAAGACCCAAGTGGTTTGCACGCTGTGCCTTCAGAGCCTGAAGCAAAGCATTAATGTTCTGAACCTTAGCACAACCTGCATGACCAGGCATCTACATGCAAAGCATGAACTGCAGTGGAGTAAACACCTTAAAAACAAAGAACTCATCAGGCTCCCCTGCTCCCTCTTCTGCTGCTGCCTCGGCCCCTTTCTCCGCCTCGGGAGGGATGTTGGCACCTGCCGCCCACCAAACAGAGGATGTGCCACCGACACCACCACCTGCATCACCAAGCATCTCCACCATGTCACACGTCAGCTCTCCATCTCACAAACCTTGGAGAGATAGCGTAAATTACCACCTAGCCACCCTCGAGCCCTGGGCCTGAATGCCAGCATTATCTAAACTACTGGCCTTTGAAATGCTGTCATTTAGGTTGGTGGACACAGACAGCTTCAAACAGCTGATGGCCATGCCTGTCCCACAGTACGTTGTTCCCAGCCGCCACTACTTCTCCATGACTGCCGTGCCTTCCCTGTAAGTATCCGATAAAATCAAGTGTGTACTGCGCAACACCATCTGTGGCAAGGTCCACCTAACCACAGATACATGGACCAGTAAGCACGGCCAGGGACGCTATATCTCCCTAACTGCACACTGGGTAAATATATTGGCAGCTGGGCCCCAGGCGGAGATTTCCTTGGCGCATGTCCTTCCGCCGCCAAGGATCGCAGGGCATCATTCTTTGCCTCCTGTACCCTCCTCCTCCTACTCGGCTTCCTCCTCCTATGCTTCCACCAGGTGATACAGTCAGCCGCACACCTTCACCACCAACTTCATCCGGTTTGACGCACATCCCTTACCTGGCGCATGTGCTGAATTTGGTGGTGCAGAAGTTCATTCACAACTACCCCGACATGTTATAGCTGCTGCATAAAGTGCGGGCCTTCCAGCATTCTCATCCTGCCGCTGCTCGCCTATCTGCGCTACAGCGTAACTTCGGCCTTCCCACTCACCGCCTCAAATGCGTCGTGCCCACCAGGTGGAACTCCACCTTGCACATGCTGGAGAGACTGTGCGAGCAGCAGCAGGCCATAGTGGAGTCTCAGCTGCTGCACACACGCGTCAGTCGCACTGCGGAAAAAGCACCACTTCACCACCAATGATTGGGCCTCCATGCAAGACCTGTGTGCCCTGTTGCGCTGTTTCGAGTACTCCACCAACATGGCAAGTGGCGATGACACCGTTATCAGCGTTACAATACCACTTCTATGTCTCCTTGAGAAAACGCTTAGGGCGGTGATGGAAGAGGAGGTGGCCCAGGAGGAGAAGGAGGAGGAGGAGCATGAGGGGTTATTTTTAGCACTTTCAGGCCAGTCTGTTAGAAGTGGCTCAGAGGGAGGTTTTTTGCAACAGCAGAGGCCAGGTACAAATGTTGCCAGCCAGGGCCCACTACTGGAGGGCGAGGAGGATGAGGAGGAGGTGGAGGAGGATGAGGATGAAGCAGGTTTACAGCGGGATGGCACCCGACACAGCTCAGGTCCATCACTGGTGCGTGGCTGGGGGGATACGGAGGACGATGACGATACGCCTCCCACAGAGGACAGCTTGTCCTTGCACACATAAACGACTACATGCTGCAGTGCCTGCGCTTTACTTCCTGCACTGGAGCGTGATAGGAAGATGAGCAAGTAATAGCACACGCTGGTAGACGAACTCCTGAGAGCATTCCCAAATGTCACAGGGGAACAAGTGGAAGCCCAAGGTGAAGGCAGAGGAGGAGCAAGAGGTCGCCAACGCAGCTGTGTCATGGCCAGCTCCTCTAAAGGCAGGGTTAGCATGGCAGAAATGTGGAAAAGTTTTGTCTCCACGCCACAGCTAACTGCACCACCACCTGATACGGAACGTGTTAGCAGGAGGCAGCATTTCACTAACATGTGTGGTAAGGTGCAAGGTACTGTGGTCGACGGGAGGTATGTGTCACCGAGGTTCCTGGCCTCGGTGAGGTAAGAGCCGGATTTTTGGTGTGTCAGCAGAAGCTAGTGCTGCTTGACACCTTGCTATTTAGTTTGGCTGCAAAGCCAATCCGGGCCGGCTCTTACTGGGAGTAGGCAAAGAGTTGGGTGGGTGCCTACTCCCCACGGCCCAGGCCGGGTTTTCCCGGGCCTTTATAACACAGCCAGCAGCTGGGTGTGGAGAAGGTGATTATCCTGGAGCTGCTGTTAGGCTGGGGATTCATTTCAGTTTGGAAGTTCTCTGGGCAGGAAGCAAGAGCCCAGCAAGGAGGAGTGCAGACGGCCTGGAAGCCTGACGTCGCTTGTCTTACGGCTGGACTGACAGCCAGGTGTGAACCTGCATCTAAAAACCTCCCAGGTGACTGGAGCCTGTTTTGGACTGTCTTGTTTTTCCGCTTGATTTCTTATGTGTGTGAATTAACACCAAGAGACTGTTTTATTTTGTGCAAGTGTGAATAAAGCACTGTTTATTGCACTATCTGGACTCCCTGTTTTGCCTCTATACTGCACCCGCACTGCTATCTACCAGAGCGACTCCCCACACATGGTTGAACAGTACGTCTGCACACCCCACCACGTACTGACTGATGGTTCGGCCCCATTCAACTTCTGGGTCTCCAAATTGTCCACGTGGCCAGAGTTAGCATTTTATGCCTTGGAGGTGCTGGCCTGCCCGGCGGCCAGCGTTTTGTCTGAATGTGTATTCAGCACGGCAGGGGGCGTCATTACTGACAAACGCAGCTGCCTGTCCACAGCCAACGTAGACAAGCTGACGTTCATAAAAATGAACCAGGCATGGATCCCACAGGACCTGTCCCTCCCTTGTGCAGAATAGACATTTATACCTGCCTCCCCCTCAACCATGTATTCTTGTACTCTGGGGTACTTCTTTATTGAATCCTCATTTTTTTAACTTTACCATGAACTTGCAGTGCAACCCAAAGTTGAATGAACCTCTCCTCAATCTGGGCGCCGGGGCCTAAATCTTCATGGTAAAAAGAAGAGTGGACCCAGCATGCATGTGGAACCCGCACTCCCTGAATTTTATAGTGGCTATTTAGGCACATTGCAGGTAGTATTTAGTGTTAGGTTCCCGTCTAATAGACATCGCCTTGACGTTTGGCAGACGGGCCCAAATAAAATGTATTTGCCAGGAATCTAAAATTTTCAAAATAAGCGTAGCATTAGCACCAGAATGTTTTCTATAATTATGGCATTATTGTACTTTATTTGTGTCTTCAGAGTGCTGTTGCATTGTCCTTTTTTTCTTTGTGGTATTAACAAAACTTTTAATATAACAAAAAATCATTTTACTTTGATTGAAAACAATCTGTATTTCTATAATTGGCCAAAGTTACATACAGTTGCAATAAAAAGTAAGTGAACCCTTTGGATTTACCTGGATTTCTTTAGGGATTACTAATAAAATGTGGTCTGATTGTTATCTGTCACAATTATAGATCAATCTAACTAAGCTACTAACTGTACTGTTCTTTTCTTTTTTCGAGCATGTTGAGTAAAGTTTGTATTTGACGGGCTGATAGAATGCCAGATCATTCCTATTGAATGTTCGTAGTAACACTTGTTAGTGATGATCTAGTACTATAATACTTATTCAGGGCCAACTCCCACCCACCCCCAACCCTACCGTTAAAGAGATATTTGGATGGACATTACATACATTGCTACGAAATATACAAGAGAATACAGAACCACATACCTCATAGGCCTAGTTCACACTTCAATGTTTGATCAGTGATTTCCATAAGTGATTTTTATCCAAAAGGTGAGAGTCAAAAACACAGAATGAGTGCAGATCTTTCCATTCTAACTTATTAACCGAGGCTCCATTTCTGGTTTTGGTTTCAAAAATCACTGATGAAAATCATTGGAGTGTGGACTAGGCCTTACATCCAGTAACATATACTCTGACTCTTTCCTTATCTTCTCCATTCGGAGGTAAGACCACCATGATAACTATTTTCAACTGAGTCTTTTCTCTGCAGAGTTTGGCTGCTTTTGCATATGCATTTTTGCTGAACGGTTTTGAGATACGCCATGGAATCTCAAATTCACAGTAAAATGCATCAGTTTGAATAATACAACTGGCTGCATTCATTCAGAATGGATCCGGTTGTACTATATTGAAAAAGAACATCCCGGATCCGGCACTAAAACTATTGTAAGTCAATGGTTGCCAGATCTGACACCATTGACTTACATGGTTTTTGGCATGTTTGGTTTCTTATACCGCACACAAATATACTGCTTGCAGCGGTTATTTGTCCAGCATGGGAATGCAACAAACCGCAATGGAATGCATTCTATTGAATTATGTTCCTGTCATGTCAGTTCTGTCCCCATTAAAAATGAATGGGGACAAAACTGAAGCACTTACCTCCGGTTTTGAGATCCTCTGCTGGATCTCAAAACCGTAAATCAAAGTGTAGATGTGAAAGTAGCCTTTATCAGACAAACATCTTAGATTCTTCACTTTACTATCATCCTCCCACTCTCCTGCCCCAACATAGTCATTCTGCTGCTGCCCGCAATACTGTGTCATCTGTTCTCCCCAATGCCCACAGAGACTATACTGCAGAAATAAAAGTACCATACAGCTAGAACCCCCCTAAATAATATGCTCCCAAACTACATAAAAGATCCCCTCTGTATTATTAATATGTTTATATAACAACCTCCCTCTCTCACATTCTCTACACATAAAATGACTCCCCTCTGTAATATTAGAAGATACAATTCTTCCACTATAGTATTTATAATGTTCCCTCCACCCCCATAGTGCCCCCAGTACTGCCAGCATTAGCGAACATACATTAAAAAAAATACTCACCTGTGTTCCACTCTCTGTCCCCAACAAGTTTGTCAGTAACAAACTTCTCCATGCTCTCCAGTGCCGCGCCATCATGTCATCCCACGAGACCCAGTGCAAGAGGTCACAATGATGCCTATGAGGTAGAACAGCCCAAGAAGTGATCCAGCTGTCTGGCACCCCTTGCAGTTTGGTGTCTGGGTCAACTGCACCCCAACCCCCCCCCCCCCCCACCCAGCACATGACACTGTTTTATAGTATTAAGCAAATATATTGCTGTATTTGTGGGAGGGGAGGCTGATTACAAGGCTATTTATATGCACCTGTGGGCCTAGGCTGGCTGATTACTACGCTATTTATAGGCACCTGTGGGACCAGGCTGACGCTGATTCAGCTGATTTCACTACCTCTGGGTCAGCTCTAGAATACAGAAGCATGGTATAGAGACGGCTGGGCGACGGCAGAATGTCTCAGGAGGGCGCTTGTATTCATGGTAGGATCGGAGTGGTTTGCACGGGACCCAGGCTGCGGTCCGCGACATGTAGTGCTCTGGGATGAAGCAGAGTTTGGGCGCTAATGGTCGAGCGATGGTTGTTAGTATTGTTTTCCTGGCTATTCAGAGGCCTGTGGGGGGCATTGTATACAGTTATTGGGGTAGCATGCGCTTATAGTAGGTATGATTCAGTGAAAGCAGAAGAATGTGCGGCACTCACCAAATGGAACAGACGACTTTATTCTTGAACGGCAAACATATAATACAGGTGGTGAGATACGGGGGCGGACGAACCTCCTAGCTGGCCAGGAGCAGCAACAGCTGTTTCACGCGGTCAAACGCGCTTCGTCAGGCCGCACACCCTGGAGGAAGCACGTTTGACCACGTGAAACAGCTGTTGCTGCTCCTGGCCAGCTAGGAGGTTCGTCCGCCCCCGTATCTCACCACCTGTATTATATGTTTGCCGTTCAAGAATAAAGTCGTCTGTTCCATTTGGTGAGTGCCGCACATTCTTCTGCTTTCACTGAATCTACTCAGCGATCTTTACTGTTTGTATAGTGCTGATGCACCACCTGCTTTGGAGCGATTAAGCCAGCACCCTGGGTCCTTGCTGTGCAATCCACACTGAACTGCGCCTGTGTGATTTGTTGTGATTGGTCCGATTTTGGACAGTGCCGCCGCTGATCCCACTTTTTCTGTGTATATTCCTTAGAGTAGGTATGGTTGTATGTTTCTGATACCTGGTTTACATGTGGGGTGCGTGTCTGCAGTTGGCTCAAGCTATGCACGCTGTGTTTGTGTTGTGTCATTCATGCCTGGGCATCGGCAGAAAGTGCCAGGCGAATGCTGACATTCACTGTAGAATCGCACTTGTTTGTACAGGACCCACAGTGCGGTATGCGATTTGCAATACTCTAGGACGAAGCAGAGTTGGGCGTTAATGGTCAAGTGACTGTTGTTAGTATTTTTGTTCGGCTGTTTAGGGGCTTGTTGGGGGCTATTGCATATAGTTATTGGTGTAGCATGCTCCTAGAGTAGGTATGGTTGCATGTTTTCTGATATCTGTTTCATACGGGACGCGTGTATCCAAGCTACGGAAGTGATGGTATTATTTAGTTATCTCTCTGGAAGGGTCATGTATCAATGGTCGTTAATAAAAAAAAAAAAGGTGCATGTTTTTCTGTCACCTGTTTTACATGTGGGGCGCACGTCCGCAGTTAGCGCCAGACATGCAAGGTGTTGGTAAATGTATATAAGTAGTCTGTATATGGGGACACAAGCAGATTGGTCAAAGTGCCTGTATTTGAGTTCTGAGGCTTTTGTATGTAAGTGTAGAGTTGAGCGAACACCTGGATGTTCGGGTTCGAGAAGTTCGGCCGAACTTCCCGAAAATGTTCGGGTTCGGGATCCGAACTCGACCCGAACTTCATCCCGAACCCAAACCCTATTGAAGTCAATGGGGACCCGAACTTTTAGGCACTAAAAAGTCTGTAAAATAGTCAAGGAAATGGCTAGAGGGCTGCAAAAGGCAGCAAAATGTAGGTAAATGCCCTGCAAACAAATGTGGATAGGGAAATTAATTAAAGTAAAATAAAATAAATAAAAATTAACCAATATCAATTGGAGAGAGGTCCCATAGCAGAGAATCAGGCTTCAAGTCACCCACCAATGGAGAAGGTCACTTTCTGTTATTTCGGCCCCAGCACCCAGACAGAGGAGAGAGGTCCCACAGCAATGAATAAGGCATCATATCACCCACCACTGGAGAAGGCCACTTTCAGTTATTTAGGCCCCAGCACCCAGACAGAGGAGAGAGGTCCCACAGCAAGGAATAAGGCATCATATCACCCACCACTGGAGAAGGCCACTTCCAGATATTTAGCCCACGACACCCAGATAGAGGAGAGCAGAGAAAAGACTCAGTTGAAAAAAGTTATCATGGTGGTCTTACCTCCGAATGGAGAAGATAAGGAAAGAGTCAGAGTATATGTTACTGGATGTAAGGCCTAGTCCACACTCCAATGATTTTCATCAGTGATTTTTGAAACCAAAACCAGGAATGGAGCCTCGGTTAATAAGTTAGAATGGAAAGATCTGCACTCATTCTGTGTTTTTGACTCTCACCTTTTGGATAAAAATCACTTATGGAAATCACTGATCAAACACTGAAGTGTGAACTAGGCCTATGAGGTATGTGGTTCTGTATTCTCTTGTATATTTCGTAGCAATGTATGTAATGTCCATCCAAATATCTCTTTAACGGTAGGGTTGGGGGTGGGTGGGAGTTGGCCCACACTGCTGCAGCCCGACTCCAGGTTTCAGGTCACACTGTGTGTGTTCTGATTTCAAGGGCCTCCCAACCATCTACTATATTATCTGTTATAACTGTTATCCCTGTGTTATCTATAGTGTTACACAGGACTGCAGGTGAGATGTACTAAATTATCTTTAAAAGGGGGCATGTCCACCATTTAGGGGGTGCAATACTTGACTGGTCCCAGGTGTTGGCAACCAATGCTACACTACCTTTATAAAAATCTACTACAGTAAAAAATCAGGTCTATCACCACTAGGCTAGGGCAGTGCTAAAGCCCGCCAATCAGTGCCACTGACGTCACCGGGCTAACTGCTGGGTGGAAGCACCAGGCTGACAGCTGGGCGGAAGCACCGGGCTGACTGCTGGGCGGAATCCATTTTTGGGGAAAAATGTGTTGAAGCGTCTGAATCGAATTTGTGAAAACTTCGCTGATCTGCAACCACAAAATGATTTTTAATCCTGTTGAAAGATTTGGATTGCCTGATGAATAAGTATTATAGTACTAGATCATCACTAACAAGTGTTACTACGAACATTCAATAGGAATGATCTGGCATTCTATCAGCCCGTCAAATACAAACTTTACTCAACATGCTCGATAAAAGAAAAGAACAGTACAGTTAGTAGCTTAGTTAGATTGATCTATAATTGTGACAGATAACAATCAGACCACATTTTATTAGTAATCCCTAAAGAAATCCAGGTAAATCCAAAGGGTTCACTTACTTTTTATTGCAACTGTATGTAACTTTGGCCAATTATAGAAATACAGATTGTTTTCAATCAAAGTAAAATGATTTTTTGTTATATTAAAAGTTTTGTTAATACCACAAAGAAAAAAAGGACAATGCAACATAACTCTGAAGACACAAATAAAGTACAATAATGCCATAATTATAGAAAACATTCTGGTGCTAATACTACGCTTATTTTGAAAATTTTAGATTCCTGGCAAATACATTTTATTTGGGCCCGTCTGCCAAACGTCAAGGCGATGTCTATCAGACGGGAACTTAACACTAAATACTACCTGCAATGTGCCAAAATAGCCACTATAAAATTCAGGGAGTGCGGGTTCCACATGCATGCTGGGTCCACTCTGCTTTTTACCATGAAAATGGTAAAAAGCAGAGTGGATCTAGCATGCATGTGGAACCTGCACTCCCTAAATTTTATGGTGGCCATTTTGGCACATTACAGGTAGTATTTAGTGTTAGGTTCCCGTCTGATAGAGATTGGCTTTACATTTGGCAGACGGGCCCAAATAATTTTGTACAAAATGTATTTGCCAAGAATCTCAGGCCTCTCCATAACTTCGGCGCATCCAGCGTCAGTTCTAAATGTAAGACAGCTTCTGACCTTTCTTACATTTAGACCATTTTCTACACCTAAAACAGGTGTAGAAAATGATGAATTAGGCAGGCCTGCGGACCTCTCCCCTTCCCTGCCCACACCACGCCCACAATTTTAGACCTGGCATGTGTGGAGAAATATTGCAGATGGCGGCGCAAGTAACCGCGTATTTCAGATAGTAAATGACCCCCATACTTTCTTAGGAAGTAATATAGGCATGCACTGTAATCAAGTTTGGTTAACTTAATAACCCCATGAAAATAGCAGAAAATAGATCTAAATATAAAATAATCTTTAAAAGTAGTATTAAAAACACTCTAGGAGCAAGAAATGAAGTCAATGCATCTGTCTTCTCCACTGCCCTGTGAATGGCATGCTCTTGTTTTTTGGGCAGAGAAACAGTACTTTGAGGACTACTTAAATGTCTGGCTTCCTGTATAATGGGTAGATGGCATTATTCTGTATTATTTCTGTTTGCTAGACATGAGTTATGTATCTAAACAGTGAAGATCTCTGACTCTGAGGGTATTTAGAGTAATTGATGTCATACTATGTCAAAGCAATTTCAAAAAGGGAGTAAAGAAACTGCTAAGAGCAGAGTCAAACAGGGTAAAAGCAGGTTCATAGAACATAGTTGATCTTACAGGCAAAAAACCCTCAGCTCTACAACTAAAAAACAAAATCCCTGGTTGAAATGTTCAGATTAATTAACATCAGACAGATTGTTCAAGCAATCTGAAATTCAAAGGCATGAATGAAAGAAAGAAAGGGTATATTTGTCAAATTGTTTAATTTTCCCACATGGGATGTTATCAGTTTATAAAACATCATTATTCTCAAGGCCTGAGTCATCAACATGTCATAAAGTACCCCCCATGATTTGATGAATTAGGCCCCTTTAGAAATATGTAAAATGATAAATTATCTCCTTATGAGATGTTACTTATTTCATTATAGCTTAAACGAATGTTAATAGATATATTCTAGACATGAGTGAATCAGTCTGTAACGAACCCGGTTTCTTATGAAATTCCCCAAAATTTGTCTGCAGGTTCGCTTTTGACCAATCCAGTAAAACGGCACACAGCACCATTTTACTGCACATGTCAGTGGAAAAAAGCAGGAGGGAGAAGGAAGAAAAATACTCATGTGCCCCTTAGAGGAAGTGGGGGGAGGACTTGTCCTGATTGGCTTACAGGCTGACACACAGCATGGATGAGTGAATCAGTGCTGCAGCAGGCAGGTAGGTGCCCTTGCAAAATGAAAAGATATTCATTCTACGTTAGGCTGTGAATAAGGGTGGCTGGGTCTATACAGTGCCTGACAGAAAAAGATCTTCAGGAAAGGGTACAGTCACAATCAAACTACTATTCTAGTGTCAGGGACAGTTTAGGGAAAGGCTAGAAAGAAGAATAGTTGTGTAGAAAATGGAAAGGAAGCAAAAGATTACAGCCAGGGAGTGAGCGCTGATGAGCTGAGGCTGGTTGTGCTTAGCAATGCCTTTCAACTGCAGTTACTCCCTTATAACACAGCTGTAGCTGTTGCAGAAGATCAAAAGCAGCTACCTGCAAGAACATTTTTCTCCTTTTTTCCAGTTTTAGCAGAAATACATTTTTTTCTCAAGTGTTGGGGGAAATAAGCTCAATACCAGGGTGCACCATATTTTTTTCCAATAGAGAGGGTATCGTTTAAACTTTCAGTAATGAAATAATAGCACAAAATCTGCGACAGAGCATCAACGCACAGTACAAGTTTTTTGTTTTTTTTTGCGAAAAATAGCAATACAAGTGTGCAATGCATGTTTTACAATTTTACAATAAGGAGGGTAATGTTTTAAAAGGGGTTGTCTGAGTTATTTTTTGGTTCTTTGTATGTTTTTAACTAGGCAAATGACAGGAATTTACAATTCACTTACTGCATCTCCAGTTGCTGGTTTCTCAGATTTTACTGGGGGTCACATGACCTGTGATGTCAGCTTCTCCCCCTGCTCTGATAATGTTTCATGCACATGCCTGAGAGAGCAGATATGTGCCTGTACATGAGACATCACTGTGCTGGCCACGCCCCTGCACTGCTGCTTATTTCTCTCTCCCTGGATTCTTGAGGAAAAACATTAACCTCTTCAGCTGAACAGACTTAGGCTGAAGGCGTTACTGAGTAGCTGCAGGCAGTAAGGAGACAAATGCTGGGCACAGGAGCTGACAGATGAGTTCTGCAGAGCATTGCACAAGAACAGGTAGGGAAAGATCCAGTGTGTATCAGCAGTGTCATTGTACAGCTGGGAGTTATAGTCCTACAAATAAAACATGCTTCTGATTCTCCCAGCAGGCAGACATGTCACTCAGGGCAGCACTTGTATTCACTCCCTTTGCAGAGGAGGAGGAGGGGCAGAGATTGTTGTTACTGCAGATAAACAAAGAGCCAGAAGAGAACCAGGGAAATGAGGAAATATATATTTTTTTTGCCTGAAACTTGCTTGGCTTAGTTATATATTGCTGCCCATCAGATTTACAGTGCTATATATATATATTTTTTTTTTTTCATAACTCGGACAAGCCCTTTAAATATCAGTGAAAACATTGTAAACAGTAGGTCAAACTATTTTACAGGGCATCTCAGTTCAGGTGTTTTTTAGTTTTCTGGATGGGAAAAAAACATACAAGTGTACACCATTTGTACAAATCTAAAATATGAAATATCACAGTCTGATAAAAGTAGCAGGGAGGGTGAGGACTCCGATGATGATTGTATGTTGGACAGGACCTGGAGCAAGAATCTAAGGAGAAGGGTGGTGGCTGCAGGTGCAATGTAGAGATCAAGCAATGTACGGCCAAAACCTCCAAAAGAAATGGCAGGGCCATATTTGCTTAAATGGTGGTCAGTAGAGTTGAGCGAACACCTGGATGTTCGGGTTCGAGAGGTTCGGCCGAACTTCCGGAAAATGTCCGGGTTCGTGATCCGAACTCAACCCGAACTTCATCCCGAACCCGAACCCCATAGAAGTCAATGGGGACCCGAACTTTTGGGCACTAAAAAGGCTGTAAAATACTCCCGGAAAGGGCTAGAGGGCTGCAAAAGGCAGCAAAATGTAGGTAAATCCCCTGCAAACAAATGTAGATAGGGAAATGATGACTTAACATAAAATAAATAAAAATTAACCAATATTAATTGGAGTTAGGTCCCATAGCACAGAATCAGGCTTCAAATCACCCACCAATGGAGAAGGTCGCTTACTATTATTTCGACCCCAGCATCCAGACAAAGGAGAGAGGTCCCACAGCAGAGAATCTGGCATCATATCAACCACCACAGGAGAAGGCCACTTTCAGTGACTTAGGCCTTAGCACCCAGACAGAGGAGACATGTCAGATAGCACAAGCATTACATTTATACCATCCAGCACAGAAGAAGGAGACTTTTAGTTACTTTGACCCCTGTACCCAGAAAGAGGAGAGAGGCCCCACAGCACATATTCAGGCATCATATCACCCACCACAGGAGTAGGCCACCATTTAGTTAATTTGACCCCTGCACCCATGTCAGATGGTACAAGCATCAGTTTTACATCACCCAGCACAAGAGAAGGCCACTTTGAGAGACTTTGACCCCTGCACCCAGACGGAGGAAAGAGGTTTTCAACAGCAGAGAATCAGGCATTTACATCACCCACCACAGGAGTAGGCCATCATTTAATGGGACCCCGGCAACCATGTCAGATGGCACAAGTATAACATTTATATCACCCATCACAGGAGAAGGCAACTTTGAGAGACTTTGACCCCTGCACCCAGACGGAGGAGAGAGGTTTTCACAGCAGAGAATCAGGCATTTAGATCACCCACCACAGGAGTAGGCCATCATTTAATGGGACCCCGGCAACCATGTCAGATGGTACAAGCATCAGTTTTACATCACCCAGCACAAGAGAAGGCCACTTTTAGAGACTTTGACCCCTGCACCCAGACGGAGGAGAGAGTTTCACAGCACCCAGACGGAGGGAGAGGTTTATCAGCAGAGAATCAGGCATTTAGATCACCCACCACAGGAGTAGGCCACCATTTAATGGGACCCCGGCAACCATGTCAGATGGCACAAGTATAACATTTATATCACCCAGCACATGACAAGGCCACTTTCAGTGAGTTAGGCCTTAGCAACGAGACAGAGGAGACAGGTCAGATAGCGCAAGCATCAGTTTTACAGATCACCCACCACAGGAGTAGGCCACCTTTAGTTAATTTGACCCCTGCACTCAGAAAGAGGAGAGAGGTCCCACAGCACATAATCAGGCATCATATCAACCACCTCAGGAGAAGGCCACCATTTAGTTACTTAGGCCTTAGCACCGACACAGAGGAGACAGGTCAGATAGCACAAGCATCAGTTTTACATCAACCACCACAGAAGAAGGGCACTTTTAGAGACTTTGACCCTGCATCCACACGGAGGAGAGAGGTCCCACAGCAGAGATTCAGGCATTTATATCAGCCAGCACAGGAGAAGACCGCTTTCAGTGACTTAGGCCTTAGCACCGACACAGAGGAGACAGGTCAGATAGCACAAGCATCAGTTTTACATCAACCACCACAGGAGAAGGGCACTTTTAGAGACTTTGACCCCTGCAGCCACACGGAGGAGAGAGGTCCCACAGCAGAGATTCAGGCATTTATATCAGCCAGCACAGGAGAAGGCCGCTTTCAGTGACTTAGGCCTTAGCACCGACACAGAGGAGACAGGTCAGATAGCGCAAGCATCAGTTTTACAGATCACCCACCACAGGAGTAGGCCACCTTTAGTTAATTTGACCCCTGCACCCAGAAAGAGGAGAGAGGTCCCACAGCACATAATCAGGCATCATATCAACCACCTCAGGAGAAGGCCACCATTTAGTTACTTAGGCCTTAGCACCGACACAGAGGAGACAGGTCTGATAGCACAAGCATCAGTTTTACATCAACCACCACAGGAGAAGGGCACTTTTAGAGACTTTGACCCCTGCAGCCACACGGAGGAGAGAGGTCCCACAGCAGAGATTCAGGCATTTATATCAGCCAGCACAGGAGAAGGCCGCTTTCAGTGACTTAGGCCTTAGCACCGACACAGAGGAGACAGGTCAGATAGCACAAGCATCAGTTTTACATCAACCACCACAGGAGAAGGGCACTTTTAGAGACCTTGACCCCTGCAGCCACACGGAGGAGAGAGGTCCCACAGCAGAGAATCAGGCATCATGTCAACCACCACAGGAGTAGGCCACCTTTTGTTTCTTTGACCCCTGCACCCAGAAAGAGGAGAGAGGTCCCACAGCAGAGAATCAGGCATTTCGATCACCCACAACAGGAGAAGGCCGCTTTCAGTGACTTTGGCCCCCTGCACCCACACAAAGGAGACATGTCAGACAGCACAAGTATAACATTCATATCACCCAGCACAGGAGAAGGACACTTTCATGTACTTTGGCCCCGGCACCCAGACAGAGGGAAGGTTCATTCAACTCTGGGTTGCACCCCAAGATCCTACTTAATTTCAAAAATAGATTTTTCAATGAAGAAGTGGCCAGGAGTACAAGACAACATGGTTTAAGGCAGTTATTAAGGACTACTCTGCACAAGGAGGGTCAGGTCTGTGGGATCCATGCCTGGTTCATTTTTATAAACGTCAGCTTGTCCACGTTAGCTGCGGACAGGCGGCTGCGTTTGTCAGTAATGACGCCCCTGCCGTGCTGAATACACGTTCAGATAAAGCGCTGGCCGCCGGGCAGGACAGCACCTCCAAGGCATAACATGCTAATTCTGGCCACGTGGACAATTTGGAAACCCAGAAGTTGAATGGGGCCGAACCATCCGTCGTACGTGGAGTTGTGTGCAGACGTACTGTTCAACCATGTTAGTGAAATGTTGCCTCCTGCTAACACGTTCCGTATCAGTTGGTGGGGCAGTTAGCTGTGGCGTGGAGACAAAACTTTTCCACATTTCTGCCATGCTAACCCTGCCCTCAGAGGAGCTGGCCGTGACACTGCTGCGTGGGCGACCTGTAGCTCCTCCTCTGCCTTGGCCTTGGCCTTCCACCTGTTCCCCTGTGACAGTTGGGAATGCTCTCAGGAGCGCATCTACCAGCGTGCGATTGTACTCGCGCATCTTCCTATCAGGCTCCAGTGCAGGAAGTAAAGTGGGCACATTGTCTTTGTACAGTGGATCTAGCAGGGTGGCCACCCAGTAGTCAGCACACGTTAAAATATGGGCAACTCTGCTGTCGTTGCGCAGGCACTGCAGCATGTAAACGCTCATGTGTGCCAGGCTCCCCAGAGGTAAGGACAAGCTGTCCTCTGTGGGAGGCGTATCGTCATCATCCTCTGTATCCCCCCAGCCATGCACCTGGGATGCGCCTGCGCTGTGCTGGGTGCCACACCGCTGTGAACCTGCTTCATCCTCATCCTCCTCCACCTCCTCCTCATCCTCCTCGTCCTCCAGTAGTGGTCCCTGGCTGGCCACATTTGTACCTGCCCTCTGCTGTTGCAAAAAACCTCCCTCTGAGCCACTTCTAACAGACTGGCCTGAAAGTGCAAAAAATGAACCCTCATCTTCCTCCTCCTCCTGGGCCACCTCCTCTTCCATCATCGCCCTAAGCGTTTTCTCTAGGAGACATAGAATTGGTATTGTCACGCTGATAACAGTGGCATCGCCACTGGCCATGTTGGTGGCGTACTCGAAACAGGGCACACAGGTCTCGCATAGAGGCCCAATCATTGGTGGTGAAGTGGTGCTGTTCCGCAGTGTGACTGACCCGTGCGTGCTGCAGCTGAAACTCCACTATGGCCTGCTGCTGCTCGCACAGTCTCTCCAGCATGTGCAAGGTGGAGTTCCACCGGGTGGGCATGTCGCATATTAGGTGGTGAGCGGGAAGGCCGAAGTTCCGCTGTAGCGCTGACAGACGAGCAGCGGCAGGATGTGAACGCCGGAAGCGCGCACAGACGGCCCGCACTTTATGCAGCAGCTCTGACATGTCTGGGTAGTTGTGAATGAACTTTTGCACCACCAAATTCAGCACATGCACCAGGCAAGGGATGTGCGTCAAACCGGCTAGTCCCAGAGTTTCGACGAGATTTCGCCCATTATCGCACACCACCAGGCCGGGCTTGAGGCCCACCGGCAGCAACCACTGGTCGGTCTGTTGTTCAATACCTCGCCACAACTCCTGCGCGGTGTGGGGCCTGTCCCCCAAACATATGAGTTTCAGAATGGCCTGCTGACGTTTACCCCGTGCTGTGCTGAAGTTGGTGGTGAAGGTGTGTGGCTGACTGGATGAGCTGGTGGAAGCAGTGGAGGAGGAAGCCGAGTAGGAGGAGGAGGCTACAGGAGGCAGAGAATGATGCCCTGCGATCCTAGGCGGCGGAAGGACGTGCGCCAAGGAACTCTCCGTCTGGGGCCCAGCCGCCACTACATTCACCCAGTGTGCAGTTAGTGAGATATAGCGTCCCTGGCCGTGCTTACTGGTCCACGTATCTGTGGTTAGGTGGACCTTGCCACAAATGGCGTTGCGCAGTGCACACTTGATTTTATCGGACATTTGCATGTGCAGGGAAGGCACGGCTGTCTTGGAGAAGTAGTGGCGGCTGGGAACCACATACTGGGGGACAGCCATGGCCATCAGCTGTTTGAAGCTGTCTATGTCCACCAGCTGGAATGACAGCATTTCAAAGGCCAGTAGTTTAGAAATGCTGGCATTCAGGCCAAGGGCTCGAGGGTGACTAGGGTGATTTGCTCTTCCTCTCAAAGGTTTGAGATGGAGAGCTGAACGTTGCTGTGTGAAATAGTGGAGACGCTAGGTGACGGTGGCGGTGGTGGTGGTGGTGTCGGTGGCACATCCTCTGTTTGCTGCTCGGCAGGTGGCAACATTCCTCTCGCGGCGGAAGCCGAGGCAGCAGCGGTAGAGGGAGCAGGGGGAGCCTGAGCGGGTTCCTTGTTTTTAAGGTGTGTACTCCACTGCAGTTCATGCTTTGCATGTAGATGCCTGATCATGCAGGTGGTGCTCAGGTTAAGAATGTTAATGCCTCGCCTCAGGGTTTGATGGCACAGCGTGCAAAATACTCTGGTCTTGTCGTCAGCACATTGTTTGAAGAAGTGCCATGCCAGGGAACTCCTTGAAGACGCCTTTGGGGTGCTGGGTCCCTGTTGGCGCTGGCCAATAGCAGGCGAACTCTCTGGACGGCGCCTGTTCTGCTTTTGCCCCCTGCTCCCTCTTTGGCTTCGCTGTTGTCTCGGTCTCACCACTGCCTCTTCCTCTGAACTATTTAAGTCAGCGGCACGACCTTCAGTCCATGTGGGGTCTAAGACCTCATCGTCCTCTGCATCGTCTTCCACCCAGTCTTCCTCCCTGACCTCCTCCTGTTCAGTCTGCACACTGCAATAAGACGCGGCAGTGGGCACCAGTGTTTCGTCATCATCAGAGACTTGGTCACTCTGCTGTGGTGGTATTCCCATGTCCTCATCATCTGGATACATAAGTGGTTGTGCGTCAGTGCATGGAATGTCTTCCACCGCTGGGGAAGGGCTAGGTGGATGCCCCTGGGAAACCTTGCGAGCAGAGTCTTCAAACAGAATAAGAGACTGCTGCATAACTTGAGGCTCAGACAGTTTCCCTGATATGCATGGGGGTGATGTGACAGACTGATGGGCTTGGTTTTCAGGTGCCACCTGTGCGCTTTCTGCAGAAGACTGGGCGGAAGACAATGTGGTGAATGTGCTGGAAGCACTGTCGGCCACCCAATCGACTAATGCCTGTACCTGCTCAGGCCTTACCATCCTCATAACGGCATTGGGCCCCACCAAATATCGCTGTAAATTCTGCCGGCTACTTGAGGGAGTTGGTTCACTACTTTGTGCGCCTGAGGCCGAACGGCCACGTCCTCTGCCAGCAACAGAGGCTCCACGGACACCACCACGACCGCGTCCTCGTCCCTTAATAGAATGTTTCCTCATTGTTGCGATTCAACTCGCACCACAATAAAATATATTATTTTTAGCCCCAAAATTCCCACACTGGAAGATATAATTCCTTTTCCGGTATTAATTACAAGAAAACTGCTGCAAATTGGACACCAGAATTTTTAAAATGCTAGTTTTGGTACATAGATTCCCACACGGGAGATATAATTCCTTTTACAGGAGTAAAAACGTGCGGCCTACTGTTTCTGGTGTAACTAACACCAGATTGATTAAATTGGCCTTTTTTCACCAAAATTACAACACTGGACAATGTAATGCCTTTTTCAGGTATTAATTACAAGAAGACTGCTGCTAATTGGACACCAGAATTTTTAAAATGCTAGTTTGTGTACATAAATTCCCACACTGGAAGATATAATTCCTTTTTCCGGTATTAATTACAAGAAAACTGCTGCAAATTGGACACCAGAATTTTTAAAATGCTAGTTTTGGTACAGAGATTCCCACACGGGGAGATATAATTCCTTTTACAGGAGTAAAAGCGTGCGGCCTACTGTTTCTGGTGTAACTAACACCAGATTGATTAAATTGGCCTTTTTTCACCAAAATTACAACACTGGACAATGTAATGCCTTTTTCGGTATTAATTCCTTTTTACAGGAGTAAAAACGTGAGGCCTACTGTTTCTGGTGTACCTAACACCAGATTGATTAAATTGGCCTTTTTTTCACCAAAATTACAACACTGGACAATGTAATGCCTTTTTCCGGTATTAATTCCTTTTACAGGAGTAAAAACGTGAGGCCTACTGTTTCTGGTGTAACTAACACCAGATTGATTAAATTGGCCTTTTTTCACCAAAATTACAACACTGGACAATATAATGCCGTTTTGCGGTATTAATTACAAGAGGACTGCTGGTATTTCAGAACACCGGAATTTTTAAAATGCTAGTTTTGATAGATAAATTTCCCACACTGGGAGAAATATTGCCTAAGCCTTTTTACAGTATTAATTACAACAGGAGTGCTTCTTCTGGTCTAACACCAGAATAATTTTATTATTACGGTGAAAGCTTTTTTTAATTTATATTTCTGGCACATAAAAAAAAAAAATATTTCTGGCTGACAGTATTGGCTGTAGTGGCACTGGATAGCCTAGCTGGAACAGCACATTCAGGGGATTTGCTATCCAAGTGGGTTACTTTCAGTTTCACCACTGATATATCAAATATCTTTGCAGTTAGTATGGGTGACACAAGCACAGCCAAACCCCTGATGTAGTATATCTATGAAAAAATCGACTATTACATGTGATTAATGGACGTTGTGGCAGCTTTTGCTGTAGCACCACAAGTCCCAAAATGCCCGCCGCCTATCAGCCCAGTAACATGTGCCAGAAAGCGGTCTGTCCAGCCAGAAAAAAAATTGACTTTGACTGAGCAGCTGAATCGCTGTTGTTCTGATTCACAGGTGTAAATTTTTCACTTCTTTGGAGCTTTGGTTTAGACTCTGTGGCAGCTTGTGCTGGCGCACCACAAGTCCCAAAATGGCCACCGCCGGTCAGCCCAGTTACATGTGCCAGTAAAAATCGCTCTGGCCAGTCTAAACAAAATAGTGACTTTCAGTGAACAGCTCAGCTGAGTTGTTCTGATGCACAGGTGTAGAAATGTAGATCATTCACTTCTTTATCCCTGCCTATTGGCCAAGTGCAGCATGTGACCCAGCCTCTATTTAAGCTGGAGTCACGTGGCGCCGCACGTCACACTGCTCTGATTAGTGTAGGGAGAGGACGCAGCTTCTGTGAGGGCGAGATTAGGCAGGGAAAAGTCAGCAACAGCACCTAATGAGCGGATCGATCTACAGCTGTTAATGATTGAACTTCTGCTAGTTACTTGCTCACTGGTTTTTAGGCTGCACAGAGCGTTTTTCTGTCACTTATTTTCTGGGTTGATCGGTGGCCATTTTGTGACTTGTGGTGCACCAGAAGAAGCTGCCACCAAGTCCATCAATCCATCAATACTAGTTTTTTTTGCTATATCCTACATCAGGGGCTTGGCTGTGCTAATTGTCACCCCTAGAAACTCAGGATAGCAATTTCTATATTTTATTAAGGGGTTAAATACAATTGCCCAAATACCAATCCCTAAATCTGGTGTTCCAGCTTTGGCTAGACAAGTATAATACTGTCTGCTGTCTGGCAAAGGATAGATTATTTTCTGTGGTGAAATTCAATTGCCAAAATAGCAATACCATAAATCAGTGGTTTCAGCTGTGGCTGGCAAAATAGAATAGTGTCCGTCAAAACATATATTTTGTTCTGGGGTGAAATTAATCTAGCAAAATAGCAATACCCTGAATCTGGTGTCCCAGCTGTTGCAGGCCAGATTTCATAGTGTCCGCCAAAACATATATTTTGTTCTGAGGTGAAATTAATCTGCCAAAATAGCAATACCCTGAATCTGGTGTCCCAGCTGTTGCAGGCCAGATTTCACAGTGTCCGCCAAAACATATATTTTGTTCTGGGGTGAAATTAATCTGCCAAAATAGCAATACCCTGAATCTGGTGTCCCAGCTGTTGCAGGCCAAGATTTCATAGTGTCTGCCAAAACATATATTTTGTTCTGGGGTGAAATTAATCTGCCAAAATAGCAATACCCTGAATCTGGTGTCCCAGCTGTTGCAGGCCAGATTTCATAGTGTCTGCCAAAACATATATTTTGTTCTGGGGTGAAATTCAATTGCCAAAATAGCAATACCCTGAATCTGGTGTCCCAGCTGTTGCAGGCCAGGATTTCATAGTGTCCGCAAAAACATATATTTTGTTCTGGGGTGAAATTCAATTGCCAAAATAGCAATACCCTGAATCTGGTGTCCCAGCTGTTGCAGGCCAAGTTTCATAGTGTCCGCAAAAACATATATTTTGTTTTGGGGTGAAATTCAATTGCCAAAATAGCAATACCATAAATCAGTGGTTTCAGCTGTGGCTGGCAAAATATAATAGTGTCCGGCAAAACATATATTTTGTTCTGGGGTGACATTCAATTGCCAAAATAGCAATACCCTGAATCTGTTGTCCCAGCTGTTGCAGGCCAAGTGTAAATCTGTCCATAAAAGGATTCCTTTCATCCAGGGCCTAAATACTAGCCCTAAAAGAGATATTCCCCTAAATCAGTGGTTACTGCTGTGCCTGGATTAGTGTAATACGCTACATAAACAAATAGGCAGATAGTGTTAGGCGCCTGTAAAAAAAGTCCTGAATTTGAAATCAATACATTGGGCCAAATATTTTTTACTTGTTGTGGTGCTTGGTGAACGGTAACAATGAGGAAAACATCTAGTAAGGGACGCGGACGCGGTCGTGGTGGTGTTAGTGTACCCTCTGGTGCTGGGAGAGGGCGTGGCCATCCTGCCACAGCCACACGTCCTAGTGAACCAACTACCTCAGGTTCCAGTACCCGTTAGAATTTACAGCGATATTTAGTGGGGCCCAATGCCGTTCTAAGGATGGTAAGGGCTGAGCAGGTACAGGCGCTAGTCAATTGGGTGGCCGACAGTGGATCCAGCATGTTCACAACATTATCTCCCACCCAGTCTTCTGCTGAAAGCGCACAGGTGGCACCTGAAAACCAAGCCCATCAGTCTGTCACATCACCCCCATGCATATCAGGGAAACTGTCAGAGCCTCAAGTTATGCAGCAGTCTCTTATGCTGTTTGAAGACTCTGCTGGCAGGGTTTCCCAAGGAAATCCACCTAGCCCTTCCACAGTGGTGGAAGACATAGAATGCACTGATGCACAACCACTGATGTTTCCTGATGATGAGGACATGGGAATACCACCTCATCGGAGTCCGTACGTCTCTGATGATGACGAAACACATGTGCCAACTGTTGCGTCTTTCTGCAGTGTGCAGACCGAACAGGAGGTCCGGGAGGAAGACTGTGTGGAAGACGATGCAGGGGACGATGAGGTCCTAGACCCCACATGGAATGAAGGTCGTGCCACTGACTTTCATAGTTCAGAGGAAGAGGCAGTGGTGAGACCGAGCCAACAGCTTAGCAAAAGATGGAGGAGGGGGCAAAAGCAGACCAGCCGCCGCCAAGAGATTTCGCCTGCTACTAGCCACCGCCACCAGGCTCCGAGCACCCCAAAGGCAGCTTCAAGGAGTTCCCTGGCATGGCACTTCTTTAAACAATGTGCTGACGACAAGACCCGAGTGGTTTGCACGCTGTGCCCTCAGATCCTGAAGCGAGGCATTAACGTTCTGAACCTTAGCACAACCTGCATGACCAGGCATCTACATGCAAAGCATGAACTGCAGTGGAGTAAACACATTAAAATCAAGGAACTCACTCTGGCTCCCCCTGCTCCCTCTTCTGCTGCTGCCTCGGCCTCTTCCTCCGCCTCGGGAGGAATGTTGGCACCTGCCGCCCACCAAACAGAGGATGTGCCACCGACAACACCACCTGCGTCACGAAGCATCTCCACCATGTCAGCGTTCAGCTCTCCATCTCACAAACCTTGGAGAGAAAGCGTAAATTCCCACCTAGCCACACTCGAGCCCTGGGCCCGAATGCCAGCATTTCTAAACTACTGGCCTTTGAAATGCTGTCATTCAGGCTGGTGGACACAGACAGCTTCAAACAGCTGATGTCCATGGCTTTCCCACAGTATGTTGTTCCCAGCCACCACTACTTCTCCAAGACAGCCGTGCCTTCCCTGCACAACCAAGTATCCGATAAAATCAAGTGTGCACTGCGCAACGCCATCTGTGGCAAGGTCCACCTAACCACAGATACGTGGACCAGTAATCACGGCCAGGGACGCTATATCTCCCTAACTGCACACTGGGTAAATGTAGTGGCCTCTGGGCCGCAGTCGGAGAGTTCCTTGGCGCACGTCCTTCCGCCGCCAAGGATCGCAGGGCATCATTCTTTGCCTCCTGTAGCCTCCTCCTCCTACTCGGCTTCCTCCTCCTCTGCTTCCACCAGCTCATCCAGTCAGCCACACACCTTCACCACCAACTTCAGCACAGCCCGGGGTAAACGTCAGCAGGCCATTCTGAAACTCATATGTTTGGGGGACAGGCCCCACACCGCGCAGGAGTTGAGGCGGGGTAGTGAACAACAGACCGACAAGTGGTTTCTGCCGGTGGGCCTCAAGCCCGGCCTGGTGGTGTGCGATAATGGGCGAAATCTCGTCGCAGCTCTGGGACTAGCCGGTTTGACGCACATCCCTTGCCTGGCGCATGTGCTGAATTTGGTGGTGCAGAAGTTCATTCACAACTACCCCGACATGTCAGAGCTGCTGCATAAAGTGAGGGCCGTCTGTGCGCGCTTCCAGCATTCACATCCCGTCGCTGCTCGCCTGTCTTCGCTACAGCGTAACTTCGGCCTTCCAGCTTATGCGACGTGCCCACCAATTGGAACTCCACCATGCACATGCTGGAGAGACTGTACGAGCAGCAGCAGGCCATAGTGGAGTTTCAGCTGCAGCATGCACGCGTCAGTCGCACTGCAGAACAGCACCACTTCACCACTAATGATTGGGCCTCCATGCGAGACCTGTGTGCTGTTTCGAGTATTCCACCAACTTGGCCAGTGGCGATGACACGTTTATCAGCGTTACAATACCACTTCTATGTCTCCTTGAGAAAACGCTTAGGGCGATGATGGAAGAGAAGGTGGCCCAGGAGGCCAGTCTGTTAGAAGTGGCTCAGAGGGAGGTTTTTTGCAACAGCAGACGCCAGGTACAAATGTGGCCAGCCAGGGCCCACTACTGGAGGACGAGGAGGATGAGGAGGAGGTGGAGGAGGATGAGGATGAAGCAGGTTCACAGCGGGGTGGCACCCGACACAGCTCAGGCCCATCACTGGTGCGTGGCTGGGGGGATACGGAGGACGATGACGATACGCCTCCCACAGAGGACAGCTTGCCCTTACCTCTGGGGAGCCTGGCACTCATGAGCGACTACATGCTGCAGTGCCTGCGCAACGACAGCAAAGTTGCCCACATTTTAACGTGTGCGGACTACTGGCCACCCTGCTGGATCCCCGATACAAAGACAATGTGCCCACCTTACTTGCTGCACTGGAGCGTGATAGGAAGATGTGCGAGTACAAGGGCACGCTGGTAGAGGCGCTCCTGAGAGCATTCCCAAATGTCACAGGGGAACAGGTGGAAGCCCAAGGCGAAGGCAGAGGAGGAGCAACAGGTCGCCAACGTAGCTATGACACGGCCAGCTCCTTTGAGGGCAGGGTTAGCATGGCAGAAATGTGGAAAAGTTTTGTCTCCACGCCACAGCTAACTGCACCACCACCTGATACGGAACGTGTTAGTAGGAGGCAGCATTTCAATAACATGGTTGAACAGTACGTCTGCACACCCCTCAACGTACTGACGGATGGTTCGGCCCCATTCAACTTATGGGTCTCCAAATTGGCCACGTGGCCAGAGTTAGCAGTTTATGCCTTGGAGGTGCTGGCCTGCCCGGCGGCCAGTGTTTTGTCTGAACGTGTATTCAGCATGGCAGGGGGCGTCATTACTGACAAACGCAGCCGCCTGTACACAGCCAACGTGGACAAGCTGACATTCATAAAAATGAACCAGGCATGGATCCCACAGGATCTGTCCCTCCCTTGTGCAGAATAGACATTTATAACTGCCTCCCCCTCAACCATGTATTCTTGTACTCAGGGACACTTCTTTATTGAATCCTCAATTTTTAAATTTACCATGATCTTGCGGTGCAACCCAAAGTTGAATGAACCTCTCCTCTGTCTGGGTGGTGGGGCCGAAATAACTGAGAGTGGCCTTCTCCGGTGGTGGGTGACATGACGCATGATTCCTTGCTGTGGGACCTCTCTCCTCTGACTGGGTGCTGGGGCCTAAATAACTGAAAATGGCCTTCTCCAGTGGTGGGTGATATGACGCGTGATCCCTTGCTGTGGGACCTCTCTCCTCTGTCTGTGTGCTGGGCCGAAATAACTGAGAGTGGCCTTCTCCGGTGGTGGGTGAAATGACGCATGATTCCTTGCTGTGGGACCTCTCTCCTCTTTCTGGGTGCTGGGCCGAAAAAACTGAGATTGGCCGTCTTCGGTGGTGGTTGATATGACGCATGATTCCTTGCTGTGCGACCTCTCTCCTCTGTCTGGGTGCTGGGCTGAAATAACTGAGAGTGGCCTTCTCAGGTGGTGGTTGATATGACGCATGATTACATGCTGTGGGACCTCTCTCCTCTGTCTGGGTGCTGGGCTGAAATAACAGAGTGGCCTTCTCTGGTGGTGGTTGATATGACGCATGATTCCTTGATGTGGGACCTCTCTCCTCTGAATGGGTGCTGGGGCCTAAATAACTGAAAATGGCCTTCTCCAGTGGTGGGTGATATGACGCATGATTCCTTGCTGTGGGACCTCTCTCCTCTGTCTGGGTGCTGGGCTGTAATAACTGAGAGTGGCCATCTCCGGTGGTGGTTGATATGATGCATGATTCCTTGCTGTGGGACCTCTCTCCTCTGTCTGGGTCTGGGCCGAAATAACTGAGAATACAAAAAAAGACCAAGGGGATATCTCTTGCCTAACATCAATGTGCGGGTAAAATTACCTAGGCATCTTGTATGAGACATCCACATATCCAAATATATCAATGCATATACTCCCAATACAAACCAAAAACTAACACCAAAAAAAGGAGCCAAATGCAAATATCCATATAAATATACTTTATTAATGCATAGAATTTAAAAATATGTGCAACAGGAGGTGCAAAAATTGAAGCGCCATCCTAGACCCAATATTAGCTAGTAACAAGGGGGAAAGATACTGCATGCAAACACAACCGTGTTTTGCACTTAGATACTGCTAGTTATAAGCATTACCCTATATAGAGGAAGTATCACACCATGAATCACTGCCTCTGTGTTACGGATCCAATAATAATGACATTACAAATGCCAGAATGTCAGAAAAATAATCATTGCATAAATGCAGATCTTACCCAAAGTAGTGAAAATGCAGCCAAAGGACCAGGATGACGCCACCCCGACGCGCGTTTCGGCGAACCTTCGTCCGGGGGTGGCATTCTCCAGTGGTGGTTGATATGACGCATGATTCCTTGCTGTGGGACCTCTCTCCTCTGTCTGGGTGCTGGGCCGAAATAACTGAAAGTGGCCTTCTCCGGTGGTGGGTGATATGACGCATGATTCCTTGCTGTGAGACCTCTCTCCTCTGTCTGGGTGCTGGGCCGAAATAACTTAAAGTGGCCTTCTCCGGTGGTGGGTGAAACGACGCATGATTCCTTGCTGTGGGACCTCTCTCCTCTGTATGGGTTCTGGGCCGAAATAACTGAGAGTGGCCATCTCCGGTGGTGGTTGATATGACGCATGTTTCCTTGCTGTGGGAACTCTTTCCTCTGTCTGGGTGCTGGGCTGAAATAACTGAGAGTGGCCTTCTCAGGTGGTGGTTGATATGACGCATGATTCCTTGCTGTGAGACCTCTCTCCTCTGTCTGGGTGCTGGGCCGAAATAACTTAAAGTGGCCTTCTCCGGTGGTGGGTGAAACGACGCATGATTCCTTGCTGTGGGACCTCTCTCCTCTGTCTGGGTGCTGGGCCGAAATAACTGAAAGTGGCCTTCTCCAGTGGTGGTTGATATGACGCATGATTCCTTGCTGTGGGACCTCTCTCCTCTGTATGGGTTCTGGGCCGACATAACTGAGAGTGGCCTCCTCCGGTGGTGGTTGATATGACGCATGATTCCTTCCTTCCGGACCTATCTCCTCTGTCTGGGTGCTGGGCCGAAATAACTGAGAGTGGCCTTCTCCGGTGGTGGTTGATATGACGCATGATTCCGTGCTGTGGGAACTCTCTCCTCTGACTGGGTGCTGGGGCCTAAATAACTGAAAATGGCCTTCTCCAGTGGTGGGTGATATGACGAATGATTCCTTGCTGAGGGACCTCTCTCCTCTGTCTGGGTGCTGGGCCGAAATAACTGAGAGTGGCCTTCTCCGGTGGTGGTAGATATGACGCATGATTCCTTGCTGTGGGACCTCTCTCCTCTGTCTGGGTGCTGGGCCAAAATAACTGAGAGTGGCCTTCTCCGGTGGTGGTTGATATGACGCACGATTCCTTGCTGTGAGACCTCTCTCCTCTGTCTGGGTGCTGGGCTGACATAACTGAGAGTGGCCTTCTCTGGTGGTGGTTGATATGACGCATGATTCCTTGCTGTGGGACCTCTCTCCTCTGACTGGGTGCTGGGGCCTAAATAACTGAGAATGGCCTTCTCCAGTGGTGGGTGATATGATGCATGATTCCTTGCTGTGGGACCTCTCTCCTCTGACTGGGTGCTGGGGCCTAAATAACTGAAAATGGCCATCTCCGGTGGTGGGTGATATGACGCATGATTCTTGCTGTGGGACCTGTTTCCTCGGTCTGGGTACAGGCCAAATAACTGAAGACTGGCCTTCTCCAGTGGTGGGTGATATGACGCATGATTCCTTGCTGTGGGACCTCTCTCCTTGGTCTGGGTGCTGGCCGAAATAACTGAGAGTGGCCTTCTCCGGTGGTGGTTGATATGACGATGTTTCCTTGCTGTGGGAACTCTCTCCTCTGTCTGGGTGCTGGGCTGAAATAACTGAGAGTGGCCTTCTCCGGTGGTGGTTGATATGACGCATGATTCCTTGCTGTGGGACCTCTCTCCTCTGTCTGGGTCTGGGCCGAAATAACTGAGAGTGGCCTTCTCTGGTGGTGGGTGAAATGACACATGATTCCTTGCTGTGGGACCTCTCTCCTCTGTCTGGGTGGTGGGTCGAAATAACTGAAAGTGGCCTTCTCCAGTGGTGGTTGATATGACGCATGATTCCTTGCTGTGGGACCTCTCTCCTCTGTCTGGGTTCTGGGCAGAAACAACTGAGAGTGGCCTTCTCCGGTGGTGGTTGTTATGACGCATGATTCCTTGCTGTGGGACCTCTCTCCTCTGTCTGGGTGCTAGGCCGAAATAACTGAAAGTGGCCTTCTCCGGTGGTGGTTGATATGACGCATGATTCCTTGCTGTGGGACCTCTCTCCTCTGTCTGGGTGCTGGGCCGAAATAAATGAAAGTGGCCTTCTCCAGTGGTCGGTGAAATGACGCATGATTCCTTGCTTTGGGACCTCTCTCCTCTGTGTGGGTGCAGGGCCGAAATAACTGAGAGTGACCTTCTCCGGTGGTGGTAGATATGACGCATGATTCCTTGCTGTGGGACCTCTCTCCTCTGTCTGGGTGCTGGGCAGAAATAACTGAGAGTGGCCTTCTCCGGTGGTGGTTGATATGACGCATGATTCCTTGCTGTGGGACCTCTCTCCTCTGACTGGGTGCTGGGGCCTAAATAACTAAAAATGGCCATCTCCAGTGGTGGGTGATATGACGCATGATTCCTTGCTGTGGGACCTGTATCCTCGGTCTGGGTGTTGTGCTGAAGTAACTGAAATTGGCCTTCTCCAGTGGTGGGAAATATGACGCATCATTCCTTGCTGTGGTTCCTCTCTCCTCGGTCTGGGTGCTGGCCGAAATAACTGAAAGTGGCCTTCTCCAGTGGTGGGTGATATGACGCATGATTCCTTGCTGTGGGACCTGTATCCTTGGTCTGGGTGCTGGGCCGAAATAACTGAAAGTGTCCTTCTCCAGTGGTGGGTGATATGACGCATGATTCCTTGCTGTGTGACCTCTCTTCTCGGTCTTGGTGCTGGCCAAAATAACTGAGAGTGGCCTTCTCCGGTGGTGGGTGATATGACGCATGTTTCATTGCTGTGGGACCTCTCTCCTCTGTCTGGGTGCTGGGCCGAAATAACTGAGGGTGGCCTTCTCCGGTGGTGGTTGATATGACGCATGATTCCTTGCTGTGGGACCTCTCTCCTCTGTCTGGGTGCTGGGGTCGAAATAACTGAAAGTGGCCTTCTCCAGTGTAGAGTGATATGACGCATGATTCCTTGCAGTGGGACCTGTCTCCAATTGATATTGGTTAAATTTTATTTATTTTATTTTAATTTATTTCCCTATCCACATTTGTTTGCAGGGGATTTTCCTACATTTTACTCTCCTCTGTCTGGGTGCTGGGGCCGAAATAACTGAAAGTGGCCTTCTCCAGTGTTGAGTGATATGACGCATGATTCCTTACTGTGGGACCTCTCTCCTCTGTCTGGGTGCTGGGCCGAAATAACTGAGAGTGGCCTTCTCCGGTGGTGGTTGATATGACGCATGATTCCTTGCTGTGGGACCTCTTTCCTCTGTCTGGGTGCTGGGCTGAAATAACTGAGAGTGGCCTTCTCCGGTGGTGGTTGATATGACGCATGATTCCTTGCTGTGGGACCTCTCTCTTCTGACTGGGTGCTGGGGCCTAAATAACTGAAAATGGCCTTCTCCAGTGGTCGGTGATATGACGCATGATTCCTTGCTGTGGGACCTCTCTTCTCTGTGTGGGTGCTGGGCCGAAATAACTGAGAGTGGCCTTCTCCGGTGGTGGTTGATATGACGCATGATTCCTTGCTGTGGGACCTCTCTCCTCTGACTGGGTGCTGGGGCCTAAATAACTAAAAATGGCCATTTCCAGTGGTGGGTGATATGACGCATGATTCCTTTCTGTGGGACCTGTATCCTCGGTCTGGATGCTGTGCCGAAGTAACTGAAATTGGCCTTCTCCAGTGGTGGGAAATATGACGCATCATTCCTTGCTGTGTCCTCTCTACTCGGTCTGGGTGCTGGCCGAAAAAACTGAAAGTGGCCTTCTCCAGTGGTGGGTGATATGACGCATGATTCCTTGCTGTGGGACCTGTATCCTCGGTCTGGGTGCTGGGCCGAAATAACTGAAAGTGGCCTTCTCCAGTGGTGGGTGATATGACGCATGATTCCTTGCTGTGTGACCTCTCTTCTCAGTCTGGGTGCTGGCCAAAATAACTGAGAGTGGCCTTCTCCGGTGGTGGGTGATATGACGCATGTTTCCTTGCTGTGGGACCTCTCTCCTCTGTCTGGGTGCTGGGCCGAAATAACTGAGAGTGGCCTTCTCCGGTGGTGGTTGATATGACGCATGATTCCTTGCTGTGCGACCTCTCTCCTCTGTATGGGTGCTGGGGCCGAAATAACTGAAAGTGGCCTTCTCCAGTGTTGAGTGATATAACGCATGATTCCTTGCAGTGGGACCTGTCTCCAATTGATATTGGTTAAATTTTATTTATTTTATTTTATTTTAATTCATTTCCCTATCCACAATTGTTTGCAGTGGATTTACCTACATTTTACTGCCTTTGGCAGCCCTCTAGCCCGTTCCTGGACTATTTTACAGCGTTTTTAGTGCCTAAAAGTTCGGGTCCCCATTGACTTCAATGGGCTTCGGGTTCGGGATAAAGTTCGGGTCGAGTACGGATCCCGAACCCGAACATTTTCCGGAAGTTCGGCCGCACTTCTCGTACCCGAACATCCAGTTGTTTGCTCATCTCTAATCAATACAAGTTTTTTTTTTCTTTTTGCTATATCCTACATCAGGGGCTTGTATGTGCTTATTGTCACCCCTAGAAACTCATGATAGAAATTTCTATATTTAATTGAGGGGTTAAATTCAATTGCCAAAATAGCAATCCACTACATCTGGTGTTCCAGCTGTGGCTAGCCAAGTGTAATACTGTCTGCTGTCTGGCAAAGAATATATTTTGTTCTGGGGTGAAATTCAATTGCCAAAATAGCAATCCCCTAAATCTGGAGTACCAGCAGTTTCTAGCCAAGTTTATTAGTGTCTGGCAAAGGGTATATTTTTTTCTGGGGTGAAATTCAATTGCCAAAATAGCAATACCGTAAATCAGTGGTTTCAACTATGGCTGGCCAAGTTTAATAGTGTCCGGCAAAGGATATATTTTGTTCTGGGGTGAAACTTAATTGCCAAAATAGCAATATTGTAAATCTGGTGTCACAGCAGTGGCTGTACAAGTTAAATAGTGTCCGGCAAAGGATAGATAATTTTCTGGGGTGAAATTAAATTGCCAAAATTGCAATACCGTAAATCAGTGGTTTCATCTATGGCTGGCCAAGTTTAATAGTGTCCGGCAAAGGATAGTTTTTTTTCTGGGGTTAAATTCTATTGCCAAAAAAGCAAAACTGTAAATCACTGGTTTCAGCTTTGGCTGGCCAAGTTTAATAATGTCTGGAAAAGGATATATTTTTTTCTAGGATTAAATTCATTTGCCAAAATAGCAATACTGTAAATCAGTGGTTTCAGCTGTGGCTGGCAAAGTATAATATTGTCCGCCAAAACATATATTTTGTTCTGTGGTGAAATTCAATCGCCAAAATAGCAAAACTCTGAATCTGGTGTCCCAGCTGTTGCAGGCCAAGTTTAATAGTGTTCGTAAATGGATATATTTTTTTTCTGGGTTGAAACTCAATTGTCAAAATAGCAATACCGTAAATCTGGTGTTCCAGCTGTGGCTGGCCCAGTTTAATAGTGTCCGGCAAAGGATAGATTTTGTTCTGGGGTGAAATTCAATTGTCAAAATAGCAATACCGTAAATGAGTGGTTTCAGCTGTGGCTGGTCAAGTTTAAAAATGTCCGGCAAAGGATATATTTTTTTCTGGGGTGAAATTCAATTGCCATAATAGCAATACCGTAAATCAGTGGTTTCAGCTATGGCTGGACAAGTTTTATAGTGTCCGGCAAAGGATAGATAATTTTCTGGGGTGAAAATCAATTGCCAAAATAGCAATCCCCTAAATCAGGTGTCCCAGCAGTGGCTGGCCAAGTTTAATAATGTCCGGCAAAGGATATATTTTGTTCTGGGGTGAAATTTAATTGCCAAAACAGCAATACCGTAAATCTGGTGTCACAGCAGTGGCTGTCCAAGTTAAATAGTGTCCGGCAAAGGATAGATAATTTTCTGGGGTGAAATTAAATTGCCAAAATAGCAATACCTTAAATCAGTGGTTTCATCTATGGTTGGCCAAGTTTAATAGTGTCCGGCAAAGGATAGTTTTTTTTCTGGGGTTAAATTCTATTGCCAAAAAAGCAAAACTGTAAATCACTAGTTTCAGCTTTGGCTGGCCAAGTTTAATAATGTCCGGAAAAGGATGTATTTTTTTCTAGGATTAAATTCAATTGCCAAAATAGCAATACTGTAAATCAGTGGTTTCAGCTGTGGCTGGCAAAGTATAATATTGTCCACCAAAACATATATTTTGTTCTGTGGTGAAATTCAATCGCCAAAATAGCAAAACCCTGAATCTGGTGTCCCAGCTGTTGCAGGCCAAGTTTAATAGTGTTCGTAAAAGGATATATTTTTTTTCTGGGTTGAAACTCAATTGCCAAAATAGCAATACCGTAAATCTGGTGTTCCAGCTGTGGCTGGCCCAGTTTAACAGTGTCCGGCAAAGGATAGATTTTGTTCTGGGGTGAAATTCAATTGTCAAAATAGCAATACCGTAAATGAGTGGTTTCAGCTGTGGCTGGTTAAGTTTAATAATGTCCGGCAAAGGATATATTTTTTTCTGGGGTGAAATTCAATTGCCAAAATAGCAATCCCCTAAATCAGGTGTCCCAGCAGTGGCTGGCCAAGTTTAATAGTGTCCGACAAAGTATTGATAATTTTCTGGGGTGAAATTAAATTGCCAAAATAGCAATACTGTAAATCAGTGGTTTCAGCTATTGGCTGGCCAAGTTTAATAGTGTCCGACAAAGGATAGTTTTTTTTCTGGGGTGAAATTGAATTGCCAAAAAAGCAAAACTGTAAATCACTGGTTTCAGCTGTGGCTGGCCAAGTTTAATAGTGTCCGGAAAAGGATATATTTTTTTCTAGGATTAAATTCAATTGCCAAAAAAGCAATACTGTAAATCAGTGGTTTTAGCTGTGGCTGGCAAAGTATAATATTGTCCGCCAAAACATATATTTTGTTCTGGGGTGAATTTCAATTGCCAAAATAGCAAAACCCTGAATCTGGTGTCCCAGCTGATGCAGGCCAAGTTTAATAGTGTTCGGCAAAGGATATATTTTTTTCTGGAGTGAGACTCAATTGCCAAAATAGCAATACCGTAAGTCTGGTGTTCCAGCTGTGGCTGGCCAAGTTTTATAGTGTCCGGCAAAGGATAGATTTTGTTCTGGGGTGAAATTCAATTGCCCAAATAGCAATACCGTGAATGAGTGGTTTCAGCTGT
Organism: Bufotes viridis; assembly: GCA_033119425.1. NCBI lineage: Eukaryota > Metazoa > Chordata > Amphibia > Anura > Bufonidae > Bufotes > Bufotes viridis. The sequence continues at coordinate 468,072,563 of CM065589.1, forward strand.
GGCTGGTCAAGTTTAATAATGTCCGGCAAAGGACATATTTTTTTCTGGGGTGAAATTCAATTGCCAAAATAGCAATCCCCTAAATCAGGTGTCCCAGCAGTGGCTGGCCAAGTTTAATAGTGTCCGGCAAAGGATATATTTTGTTCCGGGGTGAAAGTTAATTGCCAAAATAGCAATACTGTAAATCTGGTGTCACAGCAGTGGCTGGCCAAGTTTAATAGTGTCCGGCAAAGGATTGATAATTTTCTGGGGTGAAATTAAATTGCCAAAATAGCAATACGGTAAATCAGTGGTTTCAGCTATGGCTGGCCAAGTTTAATAGTGTCCGACAAAGGATAGTTTTTTTTCTGGGGTGAAATTGAATTGCCAAAAAAGCAAAACTGTAAATCACTGGTTTCAGCTGTGGCTGGTCAAGTTTAATAGTGTCCGGAAAAGGATATATTTTTTTCTAGGATTAAATTTAATTGCCAAAATAGCAATCCCCTAAATCAGGTGTCCCAGCAGTGGCTGGCCAAGTTTAATAGTGTCCGGCAAAGGATATATTTTGTTCTGGGGTAAAAGTTAATTGCCAAAATAGCAATATCGTAAATCTGGTGTCACAGCAGTGGCTGGCCAAGTTTAATAGTTTCTGGCAAAGGATAGATAATTTTCTGGGGTGAAATTAAATTGCCAAAATAGCAATACCGTAAATCAGTGGTTTCAGCTATGGCTGGCCAAGTTTGATAGTGTCCGGCAAAGGATAGTTTTTTTTCTGGGGTGAAATTCAATTGCCAAAAAAGCAAAACTGTAAATCACTGGTTTCAGCTGTGGCTGGCCAAGTTTATTAGTGTCCGGAAAAGGATATATTTTTTTCTAGGGTGAAATTCAATTGTCAAAATAGCAATACTGTAAATCGGTGGTTTCAGCTGTGGCTGGCCAAGTTTAATAGTGTATGGCAAAATATATATATTTTTGTGGGGGTGAAATTCATTTGCCAAAATAGCAAAACCCTGAATCTGGTGTCCCAGCTGATGCAGGCCAAGTTTAATAGTGTTCGGCAAAGGATATATTTTTTTCTGGGGTGAAACTCAATTGCCAAAATAGCAATACCGTAAATCTGGTGTTCCAGCTGTGGCTGGCCAAGTATAATAGTGTTCGGCAAAGGATAGATTTTGTTCTGGGGTGAAATTCAATTGCCAAAATAGCAATACCGTAAATGAGTGGTTTCAGCTGAGGCTGGCCAAGTTTAATAGTGTACGGCAAAGGATATATTTTTTTCTGAGGTTAAATTCAATTGCCAAAATAGCAATACCATAAATCAGTGGTTTCAGCTGTGACTGGCAAAGTTGAATAGTGTCCAGCAACGGATATATTATTTTCTGGGGTAAAATTAAGTTGCAAAAATAGAAATAGCGTAAATCTGGTGTTCCAGCTGTGGCTGGACAATTTTCATAGTGTCGGCAAAGGATATATTATTGTCTGGGGTGAAATTCAGTTGCAAAAATAGCAATACCGTAAATCTGGTGTTCCAGCTGTGACTGGACAAGTTTCATAGTGTCCGTCAAATGATATATTATTTTCTGGGGTGAAATTAAGTTGCAAAAATAGAAATACCGTAAATCTAGTGTTCCAGTTATGACTGGACAAGTTTCATAGTGTCCGTGAAAGGACATATTATTTTCTGGGGTGAAATTCAGTTGAAAAATAAAAATACAGTAAATCTGGTGTTCTGGCTGTGGCTGGCCAAGTTTAATAGTGTCCGGCAAAAGGTTTATTATTTTCTGGGGTGAAATTCAGTTGCAAAAAGAGCACTACCATAAATCTGGTGTTCCAACTGTGACTGGACAAGTTTCATAGCGTCCTTTAAAGGATATATTATTTTCTGAGGTGAAATTCAGTTTCAAAAATAGAAAAAACGTAAATCTGGTGTTCCAGCTGTGACTGGACAAGTTTCATAGTGTCCGTCAAAGGATATATTGTTTTCTGGGGTGAAATTCAGTTGCAAAAATAGAAATACTGTAAATCTGGTGTTCTAGCTGTGGCTGTACAAGTAGATTAATTGTATCCGTCAAAGGATGTATTTTGTTCTGGGGTGAAATTCAATTGCCAAAATAGCAATACCCAAAATCTGGTGTTTCAGCTGTTGCAGACCAAGTGTAAATCTGTCTGTAAAAGAGTATATTACACTCAGCGTGCATCTCCAAGTGTATTTCTTTCCGGTAAAGGGTATATTACAGTAAGTGTTAAAATACAGCATAATCATCTACATTTGCACACACTGTTTTGCATCTCTAAGTGTATTTCTTTCCCTTAAAGGGTATTCTACACAAAGTGTTAAAATACAAGTGCTGAAAGCATAATCCTATATATTTTTTCACACGCTACTGTGCATCTCCAAGTGTAAGTCTGTCCGTAAAAGGATACCTTTCATCCAGGGCCTAAATACTAGGCCTACAATTGATATTTCCCTAAATTTGTGGTTACTGCTGTGCCTGGATTAGTGTAATACGGTACTTAAATAGATAGGCAGATAGTGTTAGGTGCCTGTAAAAAAAGTCCTGAATTTGAAATCAATACATTGGGCCAAATATTTTTTTCCTTATTGTGGTGCTTGGTGAACGGTAACAATGAGGAAAACATCTAGTGAGGGACGCGGAAGCGGACATGGTCGTGGTGTTGTTAGTAGATCCTCTGGTGCTGGGAGAGGACGTGGCCGTTCTGCCACAGCCACACATCCTAGTGAACCAACTACCTCAGGTTCCAGTACCCACCAGAATTTACAGCTATATTTGGTGGGGCCCAATGCTGTTCTAAGGATTTTAAGGCCTGAGCAAATAAAGGCATTAGTCAATTGGGTGGCCGACAGTGGATCCAGCATGTTCACAACATTATCTCCCACCCAGTCTTCTGCAGAAAGCGCACAGGTGGCGCCTGAAAACCAAGCCCATCAGTTTGTCACATCACCCCCATGCATATCAGGGGAACTGTCTGAGCCTCAAGTTATGCAGCAGTCTCTTATGCTGTTTAAAGACTCTACTGGCACGGCTTCCCAAGGGAATCCACCTAGCCCTTCCCTAGTGGTGGATGACATAAAATGAACTGACGCACAACCACTTATGTTTCCTGATGATGAGGACATGGGAATACCACCTCATCAGAGTCCGCACGTCTCTGATGATGACGAAACACAGGTGCCAACTGCTGCTTCTTTCTGCAGTGTGCAGACCGAACAGGAGGTCGGGAGGAAGACTGTGTGGAAGACGAAGCAGGGGACGATGAGGTCCTAGACCCCACATGGAATGAAGGTCGTGCCACTGACTTTCATAGTTAAGAGGAAGAGGCAGTGGTGAGACCGAGCCAACAGCGTAGCAAAAGAGGAAGTAGGGGGCAAAAGCAGAACAGTCGCCGCCAAGAGAGTACACCTGCTACTGGCCACCGCCACCAGTGATCGAGCACCCCAAAGGCAGCTTCAAGGAGTTCCCTGGCATGGCACTTCTTCAAACAATGTGCTGACAACAAGACCCGAGTGGTTTGCACGCTGTGCCATCAGATCCTGAAGTGAGGCATTAACGTTTTGAACCTTAGCACAACCTGCATGACCAGGCATCTACATGCAAAGCATGACCTGCAGTGCAGTAAACACCTTAAAAACAAGGAACTCACTCAGGCTCCGCCTGCTCCCTCTTCTGCTGCTGCCTCGCCCTCTTCCTCGGCCTAGGGAGGAATGTTGGCACCTGCCGCCCACCAAACAGAGGATGTGCCACCAACACCACCACCTCCTTCACCAAGCATCTCCATCATGTCACATGACAGCGTTCAGCTCTCCATCTCACAAACCTTAGAGAGAAAGCCTAAATTCCCACCTACTCACCCTCGAGCCCTGGGCCTGAATGCCAGCATTTCTAAACTACTTTTTTACTTCTGAAATTCATATTTATGGGGGACAGGCCACACACCTCACCACAGGGTATTGAACAATAGACCGACGAGTGGTTTCTGCCGGTGGGCCTCAAGCCCGGCCTGGTGGTGTGCGATAATGGGCGAAATCTCGTCGCAGCTCTGGGACTAGCCCGTTTGATGCACATCCCTTGCCTGGCGCATGTGCTGAATTTGGTGTTGCAGAAGTTCATTAACAACTACCCCGACATGTGAGAGCTGCTGCAAAAAGTGCTCTTCCGGCATTCACATCCTGCCACTGCTCGCCTGTCTGCGCTACAGCGTAACTTCGTTCTTCCCGCTCACCGCCTCATATGCGACGTGCCCACCAGGTGGAACTCCACCTTGCACATGCTAGAGAGACTGTGCGAGCAGCAGCAGGCCATAGTGGAGTTTCAGCTGCAGCACGCATGGGTCAGTCGCACAGTGAAACAGCACCACTTCACCACCAATGACTGGACCTCCATGTGAGACCTGTGTGCCCTGTTGCGCTGTCTCGAGTACTCGACCAACATGGCCAGTGGCGATGACGCCGTTATCAGCGTTACAATACCACTTCTATGTCTTCTTGAGAAAACACTTAGGGTGATGATGGAGGAGTAGGTGGCCCAGGAGGAGGAGGAAGAGGGGTCATTTTTAGCATTTTCAGGCCAGTCTCTTAGAAGTGGCTTAGAGGGAGTTTTTTTGCAAAAGCAGAGGCAAGGTACAAATGTGGCCAGCCAGGGCCCACTACTGGAGGACTAGGAGGATGAGGAGGAGCTGGAGGAGGATGAGGATGAAGCATGTTCACAGCGGGATGGCATCCAACGCAGCTCGGGCCCATCACTGGTGCGTGGCTGGGGGAAACGGAGGACGATGACGATATGCTTCTCACAGAGGACAGCTTGTCCTTACCACTGGGCAGCCTGGCACTCATGAGCGACTACATGCTTCAGTGCCTGCGCAACGACAGCAGAGTTGCCTACATTTTAACGTGTGCAGACTACTGGGTTGCCACCCTGCAGGATCCACAGTATAAAGACAATGTGCGCACCTTACTTCCTGCACTGGAGAGTGATAGCAAGATGCGCGAGTTCAAGCGCACGTTGGTAGACGCACTACTGACAGCATTCCTAAATGTCACAGGGGAACAAGTGGAAGCCCAAGGCGAAGGCAGAGGAAGAGCGAGAGGTCGCCAACGCAGCTGTGTTATGGCCAGCTCCTCTGAGGGCAGGGTTAGTAGGGCAGAGATGTAGAAAAGTTTTGTCACCATGCCACAGCTAACTGCACCACCACCTGATACGGAACGTGTTAGCAGGAGGCAGCATTTCACTAACATGGTGGAACAGTATGTGTGCACACCCCTCCACGTACTGACTGATGGTTTGGCCCCATTCAACTTCTGGGTCTCCAAATTGTCCATGTGGCCAGAGCTAGCCTTTTTTGCCTTGGAGGTGCTGGCCTGCCCGGTGGCTAGCGTTTTGTCTGAACGTGTATTCAGCATGGCAGGTGGCGTCATTACTGACAAACGCAGCCGGCTGTCCACAGCCAACGTGGACAAGCTGACGTTCATAAAAATGAACCAGGCATGTATCCCATAGAGCCTGTCCATACGTTGTGCAGAATTGACATTTATAACTACCTCCCCTTAACCATATATTCTCGTACTCCAGGGCACTTCTTTATTGAATCCTCTTTTTTTAATTTTACCATTATTTTGCAGGGCAACCCAAAGTTTAATGAACGTCTCCTCTGTCTGAGTGCTGGGGCCTAAATAACTGAAAGTGGCCTTCTCCGTTGGTGGGTGATATGATGCCTCTTTTGCTGCTATGAAACCTCTCTCCTCTGTCTGGGTGACAGGGACCTAACTTTCAAGTACTTGCTTGCTGTCTGGGGTGGCAGACATATAACACTTTTTACTGTCTAATGACCGCCCCATTGTCTGGGTGTCAGGGGCCTATATGTCGTTTAATCATTTGTTGTCTTGGTGTGAGATATTAAACTCTCTTTACTGTCTAATGACCACCCCATTGTCTGGGTGTCAGTGGCCTATATTTTGTTTAATTGCTTGCTGTCTGGGTGAGAGACGTTAAACTCTTTTTACTGTCAAATGACCTCTCCTCTGTGTGGGTGTCAGGGGCCTACATAAATGATAATGGCCTGTTCCATGGCAGGTTGACCTGAGGCCTGTGTTGCTGTTACGGGACCGCTCTCCTCTTTGCGGGTGCCATGGCCCTGAGTCTGTGAATGAGGCCTGTGGCACTGCAGGCAGGCATGAATCCTTTTTGGCTGTGATGAGAACATCAACTCCCATAGCATTCCCACCTGATGCCACCCCAACCTCTTATTCCACCTCCTCCGCCTCCAAGTTGCCAATTGATATTGGTTAATTTTTATTTTTTTATTTTAAGTCATTTCCCTATCCACATTTGTTTGCAGGGGATTTACCTACATTTTGCTGCCTTTTGCAGCCCTCTAGCCCCTTCCTGGGCTATTTTACAGCCTTTTTCGGGGGTTCGGGTTTGGGGTGAAGTTCGGGTCGAGTTCAGATTCCGAACCCTAACCTTTTCGGGAAGTTCGGCTGAACTTCTCGAACCCGAACATCCAGGTGTTCGCTCAACTCTACACATGAGCAAAACATGTCAGACCCATGTCAAGCTTGGCTTCATCTACCTCTGTGTGAACAATTCCTGTATTGTGTTTTTCCTCCACAAGGCTGCACGCAAAACCAAAGCAGTGTGCAAGATCTGCATGATTATATAAGCTATGGCCATTAAAACATAGGTACCCGAACTCTATTGCAGCACATGAGGTGGCATCACCAGATCCTCTTACAAAAATATAACTAGGCAGTAGAAATGAACGAATCAAAGGAATTTTAGGAAAAATTTGATTTGCACCGAAGCCGAATTTCCTCACGCTTGTGGTAACGAATCACATTCTTTCCTAAAATGGCTGCTGCACGTGTGAGGAAATGGAAAAAGGAACTTTGGGACGGTGGGATCACCACCCATACTGACATGCATGTAGCCAATCAGCAGCCAGCCCTGTGATGTCACAGCCCTATAAATAGCAGCAGCCATCTTAGATTCTGCCATTTACCAGCGTACTTAGTGCAGGGAGAGATGTCTGCAGGCGCTAGGGACAGTTATAGGAAAGACTTGATTGTGGTAAAAAAATGATTTATAAGTGCAGGGAAAGGACAGGGAGGAATCGTTTCACAGCATTTATGAAGAAAAGGGTTCAGTAGCGGAGGTTACAAACTGGGTATTAGGAACAATCCTGACTGGGGATCTAAATTGCCATTATACAGCTCTGTCATTCCAGCAAACCATTCTTGCTATTGGGTTGCAAGTGCTGTCCGATAGAGCCATTAACAGGATTTATTACAAGGAAATACAATAATTCTACAGTAAGTCTTATTTGCCCTTGTGTGGTGCAGTTATATTTTGTAAAGCCCTTTTTGCTGTGTATTAGTGGCAAAAGTAAAATATATTTGCCCTTGTGCGGTGCAGTGATATATTCTAAAGCCCTGTTTGCCATGTATTAGTGGTGAAATGAAAATATATTCGCCGTTCAGCATTGCACCTATCTGCTGAAAAGCCTTTTGTGTTGTGTACAAGTAGGAAAAAGTAGGGCCACTTTGTGGTCTCCTCATGCTGCTGCCACCTCCACACTATGTCACCTTGCCACTCTGTGGTCTCCTGATGCCTCTGCTACCTCCACATTGTGATCTTACCACTCTGTGGCCTTCTCCTGATGCTGATGCCACCACCTCCACACTCTGTCATTGTGCAACTATGTGGCCTTCTGATGCTGCTGCTGCCACCTCCACACTGTACCTTGTGCCACTCTCTGGCCTGCTCATGCTGTTCCCACTCTCCCTATTTCATGACTGGGCCACTATTTTGCCTTTCAGCCTGGCTGACATCATGATTTATTTTACCCTTCTTCTGACCTGTCAGAAGGAAGAAAAAATGAGATGCACAATGGATTCTGTCTGTGTAGCAGCTGTAAGGCCTGTATGGTTCCATCAGAATTGGCTTGGTAGCCAAAAGCAGGAGTGGGTACAAAACACAGAAGATATGCAAATATTCCATTCACATGTCATCTCTGTTTTTGATCCACTCCTGTTTTTTGGCATTAGCAATACTAATTGATTACTGACCAAATGCTGACCAAGTGAAGGCGGATGCTCAACAGACAGGATTTGCTTTTTTGGGGGGTTATTGTTCTGACGTATCAGAGGAAGGGCAAAATAATCAGTGACGTCAACACAACCTTACTGCTGACACCCTCTCCACTCTGTTGGGGGGCTCTACTTGTATAAGCGTTTATTTGAACAGGTTCTGTAGATATCTATGTGGAATCAGCTGACAACTGTGTAAGAGGAGTGTGCTTCTTCTTGACGCTAACATTGACCTGTAAGGCTGAGTTTACACCTGTCATTTGCATGTAAGGACTCACAATATTCTTTCACTACCAGAGCAGACTCCCTATGCGTTTTACTGCAAGGCACAGTGTTCTACACCACTATGAAGGCTCTCTGAAGCCAGGAAATAGCCATTTTTTTTAACGTGATTCACCGTGAATAAATTCGTACCGAAACAAATTTTTCCCAAAAAATTCGGCGAAACAGCAAATCAAATTTTTTAAAAATGTGCTCACCTCTACTAGGCATCATTCCCAATTGAAACAAGTCGGTCTTCCTTTTCCTGGTCTTCAGGCCGGCCTACATCCCCAAGCAATATAATGTCCTTGTCATCATCAGATTCTTCTTCTCCTGCTAAGACTCCTCCTCCTCCTTGTCCTCAACTCCATCATGAGACATCCATTACAGAATATGTGGCAATATAAAAACTATTCAATTAGCTTGTCTATAAGCTTGACCCCCACCCAGCCAAGTTGCTGGCAGTGCAGTAGCTGCCATACCATTTAGTAGAGTGTGCTCTTAAGTGGTGGAAAAAATGGATTGCTCATTGCAATTGTCTCTGTACTGCAAGGTGCTCACCTTGGTGGAACTGCTATTACAGGCAGGGACAGTACATGTCTTTCACGACCCAGTGGGTCAATGTCTTTTGCAGCAGCGGTGAAGCAGCCCCCCAGAGTTCTTCTATGCTTGTTTAGAAAGAGACACTTTTTCTTCTGAGCCCTGAATCTGGACATATCCCCATTTTTACCCAGGCAGGCCTCTGATATGAGCATTGGAGCATTTCCTGCTCCAATGCTCTCCCTTGCTCTGTGCTATATGGTGCAGGGCAAGGGCTGTTTGTTTATATTTTTTATACTGCTAGGTGAAGGCTTCCGCAGTGTTGCAGGTGATGTCACAGCTACTAATGTGCAGCCTTTAGCACTGCCCTAGCCATTTTACAGGCTAGGGCAGCACTAAAGCCTCCCCATTGGTGCCAGTGACATCACCGGGCTCACGGCTAGGCAAAGCCTCTGCCTAGCAATAACAAATTACAAAACAGGTGCACACTGTGGTGTTACTAAGCCCTCAAACTGATGTTAAAATTGAGAGATTAGTCAGCATGTCCTGCAATGGAGGACATGTTTAAGCCAGAGCACCACGCCAAGGTTTCTCAAGTAGCTCGGGACCTAACACTCACCTACCTGTGCCGTATGGGCAATACCAGGGGCCAGTGGGCGAAATTACAGGAAAGTATAGGCGGACTCACTGCAGTCTCCTCAGTTACCTCCACCATGTAACCATGCCTGCAATGGGAGAAAGGACAGGGCTGTGAGCCACACCCAAGACTGGCTGATATGGCCCAGGCCTCACAGGTGCACCTGTAATTTGGCCCACTGGCCCCTGGCATTGCCCATACGGCACAGGTAGGTGAGTGTTAGGTCCCGAGCTACTTGAGAAACCTTGGTGTGGTGCTCGGGCTTAGACATGTCCTCCATTGCAGGACATGTTGACTAATCTCTCAATTTGAACATCAGTTTGAGGGCTTAGTAAGACCACAGTGTGCACCTGTTTTGTCATTTGTTATTGCTATATTGTTATATTATTTATCACATCCACACAATTGCCATCTTGTGTAGGATTTCTATTGTGGTACTTGTGGTCCGCTGCGGGCATCCTCCACCATATGCATTTTTGCTGGAGATCGCCATTAGCAACGGGCCACAAGTGCAGGATCTGCTCCCCTGTATATATATCCACAACTGCATTTTTGTGTTGAGCACATCCTGCTTCATGCCACCTTTCAGTTGTTTTGTGTATAAAGCCTCTGCCTAGCTTACCCATGGAGAAAATGGTATGTTGCATCCTGAAAAAGCCTTTGCCCTACATGGTTCAACACAGGGCAAAGGAGAGCACTGGAGCATTAAATGCTGTGATGCACATATCAGAGGGCCTGCCTGGGTGAAAACGAGGATATATCCGGGTTCAACTCTGAACTCAGACAACCCCTTTTACACTTGTGCATGTCATATGGGCAGGCATTCTGCTCCAGTAAAGGCATAATTTTTGGATACTTGGTACCAACTAGCCACCCTTTCTTTTTACAAGTAGCACTTAGATGATGGAGAAGAGAAGAGGCTCTGGCTTCTACATAACTTCGGCACATCCACCACAGATGTAAATCGACGCTAACTTCTTTGCTGGCTTACATTTAAACCATTTTCCACACCTAAAACAGGTGTAGAAAATAATAAATGAGACAAGCCTGCTGGCCCGCTCCCTTCCTTGCCCCCACCACGCTCCATTTTTTTTGACCTGGCGTGAGCGGGAAAACATTGCAGATTGCGGCGCAAATAACCTTTGTTCTGCAATCTGTGCTAGTAATATGCCAAAAGTAGATAGATTTCTATTAATAAATGACCTTCTAGGTCTTTCTAAATAGTTACTTTATATAATGTATTGTTCTACAATTTATATTTTTTTGTCATTCTGACCCTGTGAAGGCATACTTCCCCAATAATCCACAGTTTTTAAAAAAAACTGGTCTGCCCCAGATAAGGTACTATTTTTGGAAGCTTTAAAATATGAAAAACCATAGCACATGCAAAGACGCAGACTGTTTTTAAACAGACTGTTCAGTAATTTTGTCAAACATGCGTTTAACCATAGCTATGTATGTCAGTATCTCTCTGACATGATTTACTATTGCGATCATTGCGTTCCATAATTTTGTGAGTGGGGAGAGAAAAAGCAAAAATTCATTAAAAAATTAACCAAAAAAGCTAACTTTTTTTCCTAAAAATTCTCAGTCCTAGGAGATCAGAGAGTGTTATACACCAATTTCCAGTGCAATTGGAGCCACTGAATCTCAGAAATAAGTAAAAGAAAAGATCTATCCGTTCCCAATTATTTTGTGGAAAAAGGACATAATGAGAATGATTCATGGTTGTAGATCAGGTAAAAGTCCCCTGCAGGGGCTGGGATAGGTTATCTTTGTTAATAAAAATACAGCTGTTTTGGATCTATCATTTAAAGACGCTAAAAACATTATGACTTGAATGTAGAATTTAAAATCACGAAATATGGATTAAGACTTGCCCTCTAACCTCTCTTCCCCACTCCCCATGCACTTACACTATTATATGTATATCCAATTGATGCTATTATAGTTTGTACCCTTACTTATGCCTTGATCGTAAAGGTGTAGATGGGGGAATCGAAAATATTACTACACACTAGAAATTAAATTGCAGCAATGTACTTTAATTATTAAAAGTGCACAATTCTCCACAAGCTGCTACTGTTGTGAATATTCGTTTAATGGATTTTTACTGTGGATTTACTTTTTGCTGTTTGTTCATTGAACTTATTTAATACATACATAGCTCCAACTGCAGCACTTAGATACATCTTGAATTAACTTAAAAGCTGTGGCTTGCAAAAGATGAGAAAAACATTGTGGCTGCGTAAAATTAAGTACAAGGCTTTACTGATGAAATAACCTGAAACAGCATTATCTGCCAACCATTTCAGGAATCCATAGGTTGGAAATTCTTTAGAATCGGAATCCCTTAATGCAAGTTTATTTCTGCCTTTCTGGATCTCTAAAATATATTTTCTGTTATACAGAACTTCCAAAAGCACAGCTGAGAGACTCTAACCTGATAACAGTTCTATACCAGTGCTGCCCAGAGATATGAGAGAGACTCCCTTATGATACAAGAACTGCCAACCAAGTATTGAACTTGCCAAGAAAAGGTGATAAGAGTCAAAGCAAAATCAGAAAATGCCTAAAGAAACATAAAAAGGTGCATTAGATCTCTGTAATAAACTCAGGGAACAATTTATGACACATGCCAAGAAGTTTTCCAGCTGCCTGCAGTCCGGGGAATAAAACTGTAAAACCTGAAATGATCCAGTTGAGTCAATAGTTTTTTTTATTGCTGCGATATAGTTTTATTTCTAAATTTTGTTCTAGCTAGTGTATAATTCTGCAGTTTCAATAATTAAAGCAAATCATTATTACTGTTTTGGTATTTGAAGACAGCAATGCTTTGGATTGATGCGAATTTTTAAGAAAAATGTTGCTGTCAATTTCAACCATAAACATCTAAATTATTTTTAGTTTCATGCAGTTATAAGCTGCTTTGTTTTTTAGTAGCACAATGTGTAGTTTTTAAAGTTTTGTGGTACTTTTTTTTCTTACTGTTTGTTTTGGTACCTTCAGACTTGCCATGTAAAAAAAGAGTCTAAAAATGTGTTCTCTGTTTGGTCAAATGAAATTCTTCAATCAAGCATAACTCAACATACTGAAATAGCAAATATCAAATCTTTTTATGCATTGAATATAATAATAGACGAGAAAAAGATTGTAAAAAGAAAAGATATATGTTAATAGCAAACTGAAGAACAATCAGCTATTACCTATTTGTCAGATGTTTTTCAATATATAATTGAAAAAGTGCTTTAGCTTTAAATGCTGCTGCAGGACTGACTGAAAATGACTGTAAGCCTGACTGAGTTACACAGTGGCACACTACACTGACTTTTGTCCTTTTCCTAGCTAAAACCTACAGTATCTCTGTGTCTGTCAATTCATTAAATCTAACTAACTAGCTATCGTCTCACTAAACTGTTCTTGACCCTAAACCAGTGTTCCTCAATTCCAGTCCTCAGGGCCCACCTGCGGGTCATGTTTTCAGGATTTCCTTAGTATTTAGCAGGTGATATAATTAGTGTCAGTGCATCAGGACTCACCTCAGGTACTCATTCTGTGGGATATTCTCAAATCATGACCTGTAGGTGGGCCCTGAGGACTGGAGTTGAGAAACACTGCCCTAAACTATCAGTATTCTGTGTTTATAGATAAGATTTCTTTTGTCGCTCTCTTTCTTTCTCTCTCTCTCTCAGATGTCTTGTCACAGCAATGTATAACCCCAGAAAAAAATATCAAAGTCCAAACTATTATGCATCCACTCACTCTGTTTCCACATACCTACAGTGATGTTATTAGATATGCCCCTCTGTAACTGCTGTTAAATTCAATATTTTTTTTTTTTTATGCCATGACTATGAGTAGGTTTCACACTCAAATGTAGGCTATTTGGATTTAAAAAAATTGTGTCCTTGATGTTTTGGATTTTATCCCCAAGTACTGCATGGTTTGCACTTCTGCAGTTCCTGGTTAGGCTCATATAGTACTTATGACAAATGTCAGTATATTCCCTTCTGATTGGTGGTGGCTGACTGCAAGGCATTATGGGCAAGCCCAATGTGATTCTGTCTACATCTTCCTTGCCCTGATGTGTTCTCTTCTGATCTGCAAGTTAGTGGATGCCATATTGAATGATTCATCTGAAACTATCAAAAGATTTTGGGGTAGACATTTGTAACAAATTCAATTAGTTTAGAATAGATTTGGTGATCTCTTTTGGCAACATACTGGTCTTTTGAGAGCACTAACCTGACTGTTCTTAGTTTGGTATGGAGAGCAGACTTATACTTATCCAGGACCAGACCTGGATGATTTTGTGCCAGGCCACGGCAGCAAAATATTCGGCTGGAGAAATACTTGCGTGCATTCTGGTACAGCGATGTTGGGTATCTTTCTCCCTGTACATAGAATTCTGGATTTTTACATACATGTTGTTGCCTATACCATGCTACACGCAAATAGATGACCATGTGTACATGTACAGTCGTGGCCAAAAGTTTTGAGAATTACACAAATATTAGTTTTCGCAAAGTTTGCTGCAAAACTGCTTTTAGATCTTTGTTTCAGTTGTTTCTGTGATGTAGTGAAATATAATTACATGCACTTTATACGTTTTAAAGGGTTTCTGTCATCAAGTTTTGACATTATAAGCTGTCTGACATTAGCTATGTGCTAATGTCAGAGCAGCTTGATAATGTCTTTTTTATAAAAATCCGATTTATATTTTGGCTGAAAAACGTACTTTTATAATATGTAAATTAGCCTCTAGGAGCAGGGGGGGCGTTGCCCTGCTCCTAGAGGCTCCATGCGGCAACCTGCTGGCACGCCCCTTCTTACTTTGAGTGACAGTGCCGGGCAGCGATCCTCCGGCACTGACTCCTTCTGAAATCCCGCGCTGTCCTTGCTTCCGGGTGTACTCAGAGGTATTCAGCGCTGGCACGGTGAGCTGAGGACAGCAGGCACCAGCGTCCTCTGCTCACCGCTCCTGCGCCGAATACAGAGCGGCAGTGCAGGCGCGGGATTTCAGAAGGAGACAGTGCCGGAGGATCGCTGCCCGGCACTGTCACTCAAGGTAAGAAGGGGCGTGCCAGCAGGTACAGCTGCTCTAGAGCAGGGCAGCGCTCTGAGGCTAATTTACATTTTATAAAAGTACGTTTTTCAGCCAAAAGATAAATCGGATTTTTATAAAAAAGACATTATCAAGCTGCTCTGACATTAGCACATAGCTAATGTCAGACAGCTTATAATGTCAAAACTTAATTGCAGAAACCATTTAAAGGCTTTTATCGACAATTACATGACATTTATGCAAAGAGTCAGTATTTGCAGTGTTGGTCCTTCTTTTTCAGGACCTCTGCAATTCGATTGGACATGCTCTCAATCAACTTTTGGGCCAATTCCTGACTGATAGCAACCCATTCTTTCATAATCACTTCTTGGAGTTTGTCAGAATTAGTGCGTTTTTGTTTGTCCACTTGAGGATTGCCACAAGTTCTCAATGGGATTAAGATCTGGGGAGTTTCCAGGCCATGGACCCAAAATGTCAACGTTTTGGTCCCCGAGCCACTTAGTTATCACTTTTGCCTTATGGCACGGTGCTCCATCGTGCTGGAAAATGCATTGTTCTTCACCAAACTGTTGTTGGATTGTTGAAAGAAGTTGCTGTTGGAGGTGTTTTGGTAACATTCTTTATTCATGGCTGTGTTTTTGGGCAAAATTGTGAGTGAGCCTACTCCCTTGGATTAGAAGCAACCCCACACATGAATGGTCTCAGGATGCTTTACTGTTGGCATGACACAGGACTGATGGTAGCACTCACCTTTTCTTCTCCGGACAAGCCTTTTTCCAGATGCCCAAACAATCGGAAAGAGGCTTCATTGGAGAATATGACTTTGCCCCAGTCCTCAGCAGTCCATTCACCATACTTTCTGCAGAAAATCAATCTGTCCCTGATGTTTTTTTTGGAGAGAAGTGGCTTCTTTTCTGCCCTTCTTGACACCAGGCCATCTTCCAAAAGTTTTCGCCTCACTGTGCGTGCAGATGCGCTCACACCTGCCTGCTGCCATTCCTGAGCAAGATCTGCACTGGTGGCACTCCGATCTCGCAGCTGAATCCTCTTTAGGAGATGATCCTGGCGCCTATTGGACTTTCTTGGACACCCTGAAGCCTTAACAAGAATTGAACCTCTTTCCTTGAAGTTCTTGATATTCCTATAAATTGTTGATTGAGGTGCAATCTTAGTAGCCACTATATCCTTGCCTGTGAAGCCATTTTTATGCAACACAATGATGGCTGCACACGTTTCTTTGCAGGTCACCATGGTTAACAATGAAAGAACAATGATTGCAAGCATCACCCTCCTTTTAACATGTCAAGTTTGCCATTTTAACCCAATCAGCCTGACATAATGATCTCCAGCCTTGTGCTCGGCAACATTCTCACCTGAGTTAACAAGACGATTACTGAAATGATCTCAGTAGGTCCTTTAATGACAGCAATGAAATGCAGTGGAAAGTTTTTTTTGGGATTAAGTTAATTTCCATGGCAAAGAAGGACTATGCAATTCATCTGATAATGTTGTGAAAAATAAAAAAATAAATTGACTGTGCTGTCTTAATTTTTTTATTTCTCACAACATTATTGGACTATCTACATATAGTGGGATTTTTACCACCCCCTGGAGACGAGCATCCACCGCTTACAGACCAAGGAGTGCTGTTCATCCCAGCATCTATACATATGCAATTCATCTGATCACTCTTCATAACATTCTGGATTATATGCAAATTGCTATTATAAAAACTTAAGCAGCAACTTTTCCAAATTCCAATATTTATGTAATTCTCAAAACTTTTGGCCACGGCTGTACATGTCAGGTGAATACATAATAGGTGTGAAAAGGAACAAGAGCCATAGCAGATGAACAGAGGGACCAATAAAAAGAAAAACCAAAAAAGAAAAAAAACTGATCTATATTCAGGGGAGCAACCTTAACAAACAGACATATTAGATTTCAATTTTCCATCCACCGATAAAATAAGGCCAAAAGCTAATTAACCCTTGTAAAATGAGTAAAGAAAAACATTGCTGCAGAGCTTGTTTGAAAATGGAGGAAGACCCAATGATGAGACAGCAGAACACTCTAAGACTGCCAAAGAAAAAAGAAAGCTGTCTTTAAAAGAAAATATTAAAATTTAATTACAGCTTCATCACAACAAGTAACTCACATGCCCCAAGCCTGCTCTATGTAATATGTTCAACTAAAATATGTGGTAGCGCTGCCCAGTATAAGCGGTAATATCTAGGTGTCTGTAGGAGCGTAAGGTGATCACTTCCAGAAGTAGCCAAACATCCTAGTTCCACCGAGGAGAAGTCTTGGTCAAAAGCGACCCTTCTGTGGATATTAGAGTTTGCAGCACATAGTGAAGAACCGCCAACTTTTCATAAACTCACAGGTATGTATTATACTCACAAAAGTATAAAATCAATAGGCTTTGAAATCATCAGCACACAGAATGCCCGATCAAGGTTTTACCAAGAAAGCTTCATCAGGGGCGTTCGCAACTCCCTATTTTGGCGTGCTTTTTATAGGGGAGGTGGTTATCAAGCCGAATCACTTCCTGCCATTACTCATTCTCTTATATAAAAGATAGCCTATAGTTATACAGAATATTCTTACAAAAAACATCATATCACAATTAAAAACACAATTAAAACTTTTGTCATAATCATATTCATATTGATCTATGATATAGCAGCTAGAGGCAACTCTAAAAAAAATTTTTTAACCTTCCTATTCATCCATTGTGACCAACTTATAGGACCAAATAATATCATTGCATTAGCTAGAAAATACATCCATAGTATGCAAATTCGTTATCTCACTCATATTGCCATAACACATCTGAAAATCTCCCCTTTCTCCAAATTGTCCGATCTTTATTCATAAACTACCATCATGTGGTTACACTCCACCAATCCACTTTCACTACCAGTTACTCCTACACCAGTTTTTCACTCATTTCCCATTCACAAAAACATCACATGGTATAGGACAACCAATCAGGGGAACCTCCTTGCGCATTGTGCTTCGTACTTCAACAGCAAGTTACAGAGCAACACTAAAGTGTACACCTCTATGTAATATGTGGTGACCAACTATCCAATGAGGCCATGAAGCCTTCAAAACTGCCTTGCCACTTAAAGACCAAGAACCCTTCATCAACAGACAAGCCTTTGGAGTTTTTTGAAATAATAAAATGTAAATATATGAATGAGAGAAGCGACTAAGGACACTTGTCATGAACTTTTAGGAGAAGGTGCAGTTAAAAAGGTGGAACAGGTTCCTGTCTCAGCATCTTTTTCTGCTCACTCATGTAGTCTGGCAGAGTCTCTCCTACTAAACACTGGTCCCTATCTTCAGGCAACTAGGGTCCATGATTGCTCTACTTTTATGCACTTTCTAACTGGTATAGCACCTTCCAGTGGGAGGGGTGAAGCTGGATAATCACAGCATAGCAGAAACAATGTTAAAGTTCAAGGTTGCCATAGAATTGTATTGTGACTCAATACAAGTCAATAGGAAAGGCAGGTTTCAGTCTTAAACAAATATTTGACACAGCTAAACCAGACGGTCAAAAGTTCACTGTTTCTAGCTTCTCCCCTCAAAACTCAGGTCTGCATAATCCCTTATGATAGCAGTGGAAAATTACTAGCTTCTCAGTGCACAGGCTGGGAATTTCCAAAGTTTCTTAGTATAAACTGGCATTTACCCTTTTCAAAATTCCATTCCATGACACAGTGGGGACAGTGGCAGCAGCAGTAATGACCTCATGACAGAGTGGGGATGGTGTCAGCAGCAGTGAAAGTAACCTTGACAATAGTGGCCCCAACAAACAAAACAAGAGTTGATCTTGGTGAGACCAGCTACAAAAAACACTTTGGAGCCTCATTTAAGAGTCTCAATACATCCAAAGTGCAAAGCTCCTTGGGAAACGGTTATATGCAAACCAATCATGGAGCTCCAATTATGGGTCTTTAACTCCAGATATCCCTCCAGAGAAGGAAATCCAAGCAAAGGGGTGTCCATATTTTAGAGCTCACCAGATCCACCATATTAAGTGGCCACTATATCAAGATCCAGCTGTGCTGCAAGCCTTAAGTATGTGGCAGGAGAAAAAAACCTAAGCCAGTTATCCACCCACAGACAGCTATTTCAGGGTGTTGCTCCTCATCAGTGTGGAGTAGAATTATGGCTAAACGGGAGCAATGTGTAGGAGACTACTCACACAAAACAATAGTTGATCTTGGGGAGACCAGCTAAAAAAACACTGTGGAACCTCATTTAAGAGTCTCAACACAGCAATCCATAGTACAAAGCCCCCTGGGAAACAGTAATATGCAAAATAACAGTGGAGTCCCATGAAAGAGTGGGGACGGTGGAAGCAGCAGCAGCCGCAGTGGCAGTAACCAACACAATAGTGGCCTCATGACAGAGTGGGGATGGTGGCAGCAGCAGTAGCGGCTCCATGACAAACTGGGGACGGTGTCAGCAGTAGTGGCCCCATGACAGTGTGGGGATGGTGGCAGCAGCAATAGTGGTTCCATGAGAGAGTGGCAGCAGCAGCAGTATCAGTAGTGGACCCATGACAGAGTGGGGACGGTGGTGGCAGCAGCAGTGGCAGTAGTGGAGCAGCATCCCACTAGTGTATGTGGGCACTGCAAAAGTGTTTTATCGTATTTTTTTGCCATCTCCTATCTCATGTCATACTTTGTCATACATTTATGTGATTTATCCTGTAAGATCCTCATTCACAGGCCGATTAGCTGCACTACACTAGTTTCACCACTAGATGGGGGAATAGTGTCATAGTCTATATATAGACCAGCTCAGGCCTAGTCAGGGAAATCTTTGAGCCTTTAGCCTAGAATCAAGAAGTACAGCCATGTTGTAGCTGGAGGGGAGGAGAGGGGGCAGGAGAGAGCCCCTCTCTCTCAGCTTTCTTGGGCCCCATGGTCCAAAGAAACCAAGGAGGTATCCAAATCATAAAAGCAAAAAAAGTAGGCAAAGCAAGGAAATGTGAGATCCACTTCTACAGTTCATTCCTCCAGAGGGAGCAGTGACAAGTTTTACAATTAACAAGAGAAAGGACTATTTTATATAAGAAAGACAATGGAGCATATCAGCCGTTTTATAGGGCTTTCCAGGCACCTTTGTATTCGGTGTAGAACATAGAGCCAGCGGCAGCTTCACAGACAGTTTAAATTCTGAGAGCAGAAAAGCCATCTGCTAGAAAGCACTGAAGTAGAAGTTGAGGAATCTGCAAATCACCTTGATTGGGATTAATGACAGGCTACAGACCCGAAATACTGACTTATTTACTATATGCCTGATACGCAGCTGCAAATATACAAAGCCTGTGAACTGTGGACTTACTATATTCTGCCTCCATTGATATGAGAGACTGTTTTACTTTTGGATGTAAGTGTTACCAAGTAGCCATCATTGTGAGTTGGATTTAACTTGTGTTCTGCTCTTCAAATACTACTATTTCTATCAGTGTTGTACCACAATGGTACTGGCGTCATGACTAAAGGGACCTAGCCATAAGCATGTAAAGCCAAGTTACCACCAAGGGCAACTATCTGGCCTGTGTCCCTTACATCAGAGTGTGCCCGGAGAATTCCTGTGCTGTTCTCCTCCGTTAACTGTGCAGGCCTGCTCAGGGACGACAAAACTGTGAGTAAACCAAAAACTGTGTTTTCACCCTCGTCCTACCTATGCTCACACCGTGACCTCACAGAGACTTTCCCCCTGTTGGTCTGGCATACTGCAGTGGCCCTATGACAGAGTGAGGAGGGGCTGTAGCAGTGGTGGCAGTAAATAATGTGTTATGTTAACATCACTGGTTATGTTCATGTTCTTCTGATCCGTTAAAAGAACAGAAAACTGAAAACAAAACAAATCCTGTACTTTGATCATCCATAAAGCCTCTTTCAGATGGTCAGTGTTTTGTATCAGTATTTGTTTTGTTTTTGTAAGCCAAAAACAAGAGTGGGTCCAAAACAGAGATACAATTTAATGGAATTATTTGCATCGCATCTATGTTTTGGACTCACTCCTGCTTTTGCCTGATCAAATATTGACCAAATATTGACCGTGTGAAAGATGCCATACGGATGCTCAAAATACAGGATCCTTTTTTTCTGTTTTTCTGATGGTTTGAAGAAGGGAAAAATAAACTTTGATGTTCACACGGACAAACAGGGACAATTGTGGACCTGTAACAGAGTGGGAATGGGGGGCGAACAGCAGTGGCAGTAACAAGTACAATAGTGGCCCCATGACAGAGTGGGGAGGGGGAGCAACAGCAGATTCATACAGCACAAGATGGTGACAGATCACAGAAGCAGCAAAACCCAACAACAGCAATGTAATAGCAAGGCCCAGTGACAGGCAAATAATTTTTAAAATCTTTTACATGTACATATCAGTGAGCCAAGAAACCTCTTTGTAGGAATGGCAGTAGAGGCAGCAGGTGGGTGGCACCAGGTGGGTTGAAGCAGTACATGGCCAGAAGTTACATCCCATTTTGTAGGCTATTCCGGTATTACAATATGATCATTAGTAGCAGAATGATCTATTCTGTTTGATCCGGGTTGATCCACACCTAATTCATCTTTATGAAGGTTAGTCTCTCAACATTTAGAGACATTGACATATAGAGAGACATCTTAACATATAGAAACATTTGGAGGAAAGATGAGTTCTCTTAGGGGTAACTATGCCGCCCATAGTACTGATCACCCACTCTGATGCCACACTACTGGCCAGGCAGAAAAGAATGCACATATCAAACTTGGCCAGTTGCAGTCACACTTCAAGTTTTCATGCCCAGAAATCCAGGGATCTTGGATCATGGGTGACAAGGTGCAGTCCAAGTATGCCACCACTTGCTGGTTGAGGTTTTGCTGCATCTCCTGCTTCTGGGTGGTTTGTTCAGTACGCACCTGAAGAAAACTGCTCATCATATACTCCAGACTGAAGCTGCATATGGAGCTGGTGCTTCTACAGCTTCCCCTCACACACCAGTCATGACAGTAGAGCATGAGCGCAGAGGGTCCTCCCTATCAGACCTTCATCAGGATGGGTGATGGTACTCGTAGACAGTGACAAACCGACTACACAGCAATTGTGTGTAGTAGACTATTTTTGCATCTCTCTCAGAAGGTCTAAAAAATGCTCCCATTATTGACCAGAAACAAAGGTCTAGCAATGTGGATAGCCAATAGTCATCCCTCTGCCGAATCCTGACAATGAGGCTGTCAGTAAGCATCCAAGAAAGCATGCATTTGGCCTTTTGTGCAAGGAACTCAGAGGGACTCCCAGCCTCCATCTCCACTGCATACTGCAACGAGATTGAAGACATGTGCCATGCAGGGTGCATGGGTCATCCCTCCCTGATGCAGCACAGACAAAATGTTCTTCCCGTTATCTGTAACCATGGTTCCTAGTGTTTGAATTGTTTATTGATGATGCCAAACAGTTCCTCACCAGTGTGGCTGAATTTGCCAAGGCTGACCAGGTGTGAAACTGCATAGCTTTTCATAGGTGATATGCTGGAGGATCACTGTAAACTGTTCCTACATTGGAGGATGAGGACAAGGTGGAGGACGAGGAGTACATTGGTGCAGATATCCCACGATTACAATGCAGAGGCAGCATTGCCATCACTTGCCCAAGTTGCTGGTGTGCCTGGTCCGAAACCACATTTACCCAGTGGGCCGTGAACGACACATTGTCCTTGACCGTAGTTGCAACTCCATACAATACTTCAGCGCTAGCGTGAACTCTACAAGACACCAAGAGGCCCAAGGACTGGCCCAGCTTCTGCTCAACATACAGGTGCAGGGCTGGTATGACTTTTTGGGAAAAGTAATGTCGGCTTGGGACTCTCCACCTTGGGTGGGCACAAGCCATCTGTTGTGCAGAGTCAACTCAATGGACAGGGAAAAGGAAAGGACTATAGTGCCAGCAACTTGGCAAGGTGCACATTTAGCTTCTGTGCCGTTGGATGAGGGCATGCATACTCTCATATTTTAGTAATCGCGTTGGTGATCGATTGCTGCTGAAACAAGTGATGAGGAGTAGGAGGAGCATCAGGAGCTATTAGACGATGTTGAAGTCGATGGAAAGGAACAGCAGCATCCTTCTGCTAATGTTGTTGAGCCCTGACTGCTGGAGAGGGGGTGCAGGCCGGTGGGAGATGCAGCGGTTTCTACATCAGGCTGTAACACTAAATGATTGGCACAGTTTTCCCATGCCACTTTATGGTGACGCTCCTTGTGTTGACGCAGGGCTGTCGTACTAATATTTGCACCCTGGCCGCGTCTCATTTTCTGTCCATACATGTTGCATACTGTCACACTAAAGTCCCTCAGAGACTTAGTGAAAAATTCCCACACTGTCAAGTATACCATTTTCCCTCCATCACTGTGTGATGCCTGCCTCCTCTGCTTTTATGAACCTGTGCACTGCTAGTGTGTTCCTTACAGGTAGTCTCCTGAGTAGCAGACAGTGTAAACCTCCCATGTTTGGCTGCAGATCTCCTACTGCTTCCATCCTGCTGTGTCACGGGCACCTTCCACCCTGTTGTCTTACAGGCATGCTGCGACCCTTGCCCCCAGATGATGAAGATGCCCCCTCCTTACCATGCTCCCAAGTGCGATCAGCTACATTGTCATCTACATAATTTTCTTTCTCACTAATGTCACTCTCACCTGTCTCTTGTGCACGGCCCTGACCTCTCATGTGCTCCCACTTGTTATTATCGGTAGTTCCATGCCTAGAGGAGTCCGCAGCATGCATCTCCTCCAAGTCTCTGCTGAACTGTAACTGCTGACTGTCCTAAAAAAAGCTCATCATCGCTGAAAAGTGAATCAGAGCTGGCGGCATACATTACTTGGGTAGCAGAAGGAGCAGCAAAACCAAGAGGCAGGTTCCGGATAGATGAGGGAACAGAGGCAGTTCTTGGGCCATGCCAACTAAGCATGATCTCAGAGGAACCTACAGATTCCTGGCTGTGTGTATCTGTTGTCACTTGAAATTATGTTGGTGTTTTTCTGCTGCTACATGTGTCGGCTACAGCAAAATTTTTGCCACTGTCCGTTTCTTCTTAGGTTCCAGGCAACTGAATCAGTAATGTAACAGATTAAGTATGAATTGTGCAGTAGGTGACTAAGATAAAAGCGGCGACATATTGGACCACCTGCAGAGACTGAGTCTGTTGCATAGTAAGTCTATTGATAACAGAATTGATAAAGTATGAATGGCGCAGCAGGTGAACACGATAAACGTGGCAATATATTAGACCACCTGTTGAGACTGAGTCTGACGAACAGTAAGTCTATATATAAAGGAACAGATTTAGTATGAATGGCTTAGCAGGTTGACAAGATAAACACAGTGATATATTAGACACAGTAAATATATATTAACATATTAAGTATGAATGCTGCAGCAGGTAAACAAGATAAACACGGCAATATATCACAATGCAGGACAAGTGCTGTTTGTTTATATTTTTACACTGCTAGGCAGAGGCTTCCACCTAGCAGTGTTCCCGGTGACATCACCGGCACTGATGGGCAGCCTTTAGTGCTGCCTTAGCTGTTTGACTTGCTAGGGTAGCACTTAAGCCCATTCATTAGTGCCAGTGCTCACTGCTAAGTCAAATCCTCCACCTAGCTTACCCATGGAGAGCCCAATCACCGGATATCCATAAAAAGCCCTGCGCGATTCAGCCTCGATGCTCATGTCAAAGGGGCTGAGTGGGGGAAGAATGGGATATTTCAGGGTTCAGCTCTGAACCCGGAAAACCCCTTTAAGTATGTATGCTGCAGCAGATGAACAAGATTAGAGATGAGCGAATCGAAGCTGACAAAGTGGCATTCGTTTAGAATTTCAGGAAAAATTTGATTTGCAAGGAATGCGAATTTCCTCGAGCTTCGTGGTAGCGAATCGTAATTTTTACTAACATGGCGACTATACTTGTGAGGACATGGGGCAAGGAACTTTGGGAAGGCGGGATGACCCATAATGCCATGCATGCAGCCAATCAGCAGCCAGCCCCGTGATGTCACAGCCCTATAAATACGGTGGCCATCTTAGATTCTGCAATTCACAAATGTACTTTGTTCAGGGACAGACATGTATACAGACACTAGGGTGAGTGAAAGAAAAACTGATTGTTGAAAAAAAAAAAGGAAAGATGCGATTTACTAGTGCAGGGAAAGGATAGTGAGAGAAATCATTTCACAGGCAGGGAGAGACGTATGCAGATGCTAGGAAGAGTCATCGGAAAATCCTCATTGTGATAAACAGCAATTTACAAGTGAAGGGAAAGGATAGTGAGTGGAATCATTTCACAGGCAGGGAGAGATGTGTGCAGATGCTAGGGAGAGTCATAGGAAAATCCTTATTGCGAAAAAAAGCGATTTACAAGTGCAGGGAAACATTACTTGGGGATCCAGATAGTCTCATAATACAGCTCTGTCATTCCAGCAATTAATTATTGGGGTGCAAGTGCTATGTTAAAAAGCCTTTAGTGGCTTTTATCTGTGGAAAAAGATAAATATATACGCAGGTCACTTTTGTTGTTATTTACGCTAAAATCATTTGTAGTCATTTCTGTTGAAAGAGTATAGGGCAGTATTTCAGTAATACACGAAAAATATAAACGCACTACACGTTTGCAGTCATTTCTGGTGAAAGCGTATATGGTACCTCAGTACTACAAGGAAAATATATACGCACTTCACTCTTTAATTGTTTTCTGGTTAAAGCGTATAGTGGAATTTTTTCATCCAACATGAAATATATATTCTCAGGTCACTTGTAGTGTTGTATCAACATTCCCTCCAGAGAGCAGAGGCCATTGGTATATTTATTTGAGTTGGTAGATTGTGCCTACTCTTGGCTCCTGGATTAGATCTAAAACTTAACTTTTATTCACTTCCTACTATTAACTCTATGTGTATAAAATTCCTGGCCGCTTGCCTGACTGGCTTTCACTATCACTATTTCTTGCGGAGTTACCCTCTACTACAATTAAGGGGGAGAGTCGCGCGCACTATCTTCCCTTTACTAATTAATGTGAAGGCAGGTATAGCGGTCACTCGTTTAAAATCATAGTGTGATAGTGTGCAGTGATTTTAAACGAGTGACCGCTATACCTGCCTTCACATTAATTAGTAGTAATTGTAGTAATTGTAGTAGAGGATAACTCCGCAAGAAATAGTGATAGTGAAAGCCAGTCAGGCAAGCGGCCAGGAATTTTATACACATAGAGTTAATAGTAGGAAGTGAATAAAAGTTAAGTTTTAGATCTAATCCAGGAGCCAAGAGTAGGCTCAATCTACCAACTCAAATAAATATACTTGTAGTGTTGATCACGAATTTTCGAATTGCGAATTTTAATCGCGAATATCGGCACTTCGAGAATTCGCGAATATTTAGAATTTGCAAAATATATTCTCAATTGCAAATTTTTTATATGCAAATTTTCGCAAGCAAGAAAATAATGTCATTATTTTCTGATTGCGAAAATTTGCATAAACAAGTTGCATACATTTGCATAAAAATTGGTATAAACTGGTATTTAAAAGATATCTTAAATGCCAGTTTATGTGAATTTTTATGCAAATTTTCTGCGAATTTTTATGCAAATTTATGCAATTTTTATGCAAATTTGCGCAATCAGAAAATAATGACTGGAGATTCCGAATTTGCGAATTTGCGAATTTTCGAATATATGGCGAATATCCGCCCAAATATTCGCAAAATATCGCAAATTCGAATATTGCCCCTGCCGCTCATCACTAGTCACTTGTGCAGTTATTTCTGGTGAAAGGATCTATAGGCCTATTACAGTAAAAAAAGAAAAATATATATACACTCATTGCAGTGTTGCAGTGATTTCTATTGAAATCGTATAGGGGCGTATTTCATTAAAAAAAGAAAAATATATATGCACTTTTTTTATATATATGCACAACTCTTTAATTGTTTTTTGGTTAAAGCATATAGTGGCTTTTTTCCATCCACAAGAAATATATATTCTCAGGTCACTTCTGCAGTTATTTCTGGTGAAAGGGTATAGAGGCCTATTACAGTAAAAAAATAAAAATATATATACGCACTGCAGTGTTGCTGTTATTTCTGGTGAAAGTGTATAGTGGCCTATTTCAGTCCAACAAAAAATATATATTCTCAGGTCACTTCTGCAGTTATTTTTGGTGAAAGCGGTATGGATTGAATTACGTTGTGTTGAAATTTTGTATTTACGTTTCACACACTGCACAATTCCGTGACGTGACGACGTCCATAAGAGCGGAGCACCAATACAGGTGAGTACACTATGCACTAACCCTTCACAAAAATGCACACAATTTTACAATAGCCCGCATCTATCTGAGGTATTGCTTACTGAACACTACGGGGACTTCTCTGCAGCACAGAAACCGAATGAGGACCGCGCCTCGCTCTTACAGTGCAGACCTACTTCCTCCGCTAAGTTCTGTTCAATTCAGATCACTCCGCCTCATGCACCGTTGTTTTTTTTAAACTGACAGCCTTTAACCATTTGTTGAAAAGCCTTTAGTGGCATATATACGTGGAAAAAGAAAAATATATTTGGTGTTCACTGTTCCAGTTATATGTGATAAAGCCTTTAGTGGCGTATATCAGTAGAAAAAGAAAAAGATATTCGGCGTTCAATGCTGCAGTTATATGCGGTAAAATCTTTTTTTGATTATTTCGGTGGAAATACAAATTTCCAACCCCTCCTTTAAATTCCTCATTTCTTCATTATCATCAGACAAATTAACTTTACACCCGCCCCCCAGCTATATATATAAGTGGTTCCAGCACCACCTAGGAGCGAATAAAGGTAAATGACACTGCCATCCTGTTTAGGGAATTACAGCATGATACCACAATATATTTGATAGGACATTTAGCAAGAGTTTAAAGTGCCCACATATAGCACATAGTGGGACACTGCATCAAGATGAATCAGGCGTGGATCAGCCAGGATTTCCACACACCAATACCTGAATGAATCAGACTAGATCATCCTTGGTGCCACACCAACAATTTGACAAGAGAGACCAGTTTCTTCTGGCTACCTGCCTCAGCTAATATTCTGATTAGAGATGGCCCGAACTATCCGCCGGCGAACAGTTCCCGGCGAACATAGCTTGTTCGCGTTCGCCTCAACGGGCGAACACATGCGATGTTCGGTCCGCCCCCTATACATCATCATTGAGCAAACTTTGACCCTGTACCTCACAGTCAGCAGACACATTCCAGCCAATCAGCAGCATACCCTCCCTCCCAGACTCTCCCACCTCCTGCACAGCATCCATTTTAGATTCATTCGGAATTTGCAGTCTTAGTGAGAGGAGGGAGAGTGTAGTTGCTGCTGATTTAATAGGGAAATTGATAGCTAGGCTAGTGAATTCAGTGTCCACTCCAGTCCTGAAAGACTCATTTGATCTCTGCTGTAAGGACAGAGTCCTGACAGCACCCCAAAAAGCCCTTTTTAGGGCTGCAACATTAGTGTGCTTTTTTTTTCTTTCTTTATATACATATTGCAGTTGCCTGGCCTGCCTGTGTGTGAGGAGCTGCAGGCCCACAGACTGTAGTGTGCCCACTGCCAGTGCCCACCCCTGTCATCCCGTGTGGCACAGGACTTTGCATAAAAAAAAGGCATTTCATTTTTACACTTTAATCAAAGGTTAGTTGCCTGCCAGTGTGTGTCAGGCTGACTTCCACTGACTGTAGTGTGCCCACTGCCAGTGCCCACCACTCATACCGGCTGGCACAGGACTTTGCATAAAAAGGCATTTAATTTTTACACTTTAGTGTAATTTCAGCTGCTTGCCTGCTGCTAGTGTGTGTCAGGCCGACTTCAACTGACTGTAGTGTGCCCACTGCCAGTGCCAACCACTGATACCGGGTAACACAGTAGCTTGCTGATAAATAAGGCATTTGATTTTTAGACAGTAGTCTAAATTCAATTGCTTGCCTGCTGCCAGTGTGTGTCAGGCCCACTTCCACTGACTGTAGTGTGCCCACTGCTAGTGCCAACCACTGATACCGGGTGGCACAGTAGCTTGCCGATAAATAAGGCATTTAATTTTTAGACAGTAGTCTAAATTCAGTTGCTTGCCTGCTGCCAGTGTGTGTCAGGCCCTCTTCCACTGACTGTAGTGTGCCCACTGCCAGTGCCAACCACTCATACCGAGTGGCACAGTACCTAGCACGCGTAGTACCACTTATCTAAAAAAAAAATGACAGGCAGAGGCAGGCCACCCCGCAGGGGCCGTCGTGGTCGTGGTGCTGTGATTTCCACTGTCCCTGGAATAATGCCCAGTGTTCAGAGGCGACGTACCCTGAACCCGAAAAATTCTGAGGGCGTAGTTGACTGGCTTAGACAGGACACCCAATCTTCAACAGCTTCCGCTAAGAACCTTGACGCACCATCCTCCTCCAGCTCAGCTTCGGTCACCTGCTCTCAAGTTACCACGCACCAGCCCGTCGCCACCACCACCACTACCACCACAGCCACCACAGCCGCTTCACTTGATCCGTCAGAGGAGTTATTTACACATCAGTTGGATGCAATTAGTGATGCGCAACCATTATTGCCAGATGATGTAGATTACAGGGATATGTCTCAGTCAGGCAGGATTACACACATGGACGTACAGTGTGATGATGATGATGATGATGATGTTGTACCCACTGCTGCTTCCTTTGCTGAGGTGTCAGATACAAGTGAAGCAGTTGATGATGACGATGTGTCCACGGATGCCACGTGGGTGCCTGCTCGAAGAGAAGAAGAGGGGGAAAGTTCTGAAGGGGAGACAGAGAGAATGAGGAGACGAGTTGGAAGCAGGGGGAGGTCGTCACAAGGAGTTAGTGGCACAGTCAGACAGCATGTATCGGCGCCTGGGGTCAGCCAGACAGCACGCCAGTCAACGCATGCTGTTGCCACCACCAGAATGCCGTCATTGCAAAGCTCAGCAGGGTTGGATTTTTTTTGTGTGTCTGCCTCTGATAAAAGCAATGCCATTTGCAACCTGTGCCAAAAGAAACTGAGTCGTGGGAAGTCCAACACCCACCTTGGTACAACTGCTTTGCGAAGGCACATGATCTCACATCACAAACGCCTATGGGATCAACACATGAGTACAAGCAGCACACAAACTCAAAGCCACCATGCTCCTCCTGGTCCAGCATCTTCAGCCACGTCAACCACTGCTGTCCTCCCTGCCCCCTCTCAACCAACCGCCACTCCATCTCTCACCTTCAGCAGTTCCTGCTCATCTGCCCACAGTCAGGTGTCTGTCAAGGACATGTTTGAGCATAAGAAGCCAATGTCACAAAGTCACCCCCTTGCCTGGCGACTGACAGCTGGCTTGACGGAACTCTTAGCCCGCCAGCTTTTACCATACCAGCTGGTAGAGTCTGAGGCCTTCAAAATATCTGTCGCTATTGGGACACCACAGTGGAAGGTACTCGGACGAAATTTTTTTTCAAAAAAGGCAATCCCAAACCTCTACCATGTCATTGAAAAGGAAGTCATGGCATCTCTGGCATACAGTGTTGGGGCAAGGGTCCATCTGACCACTGATACCTGGTCTGCAAAGCACAGTCAGGGCAGGTATATCACGTATACTGCGCATTGGGTCAACCTGCTGACGGCTGACAAACATGAAATGCGTGGCTCCGCAGCGGAGTTGGTGACACCACATTGACTTGCAGGCAGACCTACTGCCACCTCCTCTACTCCTACTCCATCCTCCTCGATATCCTCCTCGGCTGAGTCCTCTTCTGCTGCGGCGTCTGGCTGCACATCAACTGATTCCCCCCAGCTCCCCAGGGGCTATTCCACATCCCGGATACGACAGTGTCACGCTATCTTGGGGTTGACTTGCCTGAAAGCAGAGAGCCACACAGGACCAGCACTCCTGTCCGCCCTGAACGCACAGGTGGATCAGTGGCTGACCCCGCACCAACTGGAGATTGGCAAAGTGGTGTGTGACAATGGAAGCAATCTGTTGGCGGCATTAAATTTGGGCAAGTTGTCACATGTGCCGTGCATGGCACATGTGTTGAATCTCATCGTACAACGTTTTGTGTCTAAGTACCCAGGCTTACAGGACGTCCTGAAGCAGGCCAGGAAGGTGTGTGGCCATTTCAGGCGTTCCTACACGGCCATGGCGCACTTTTCTGATATTCAGCGGCGAAACAACATGCCAGTGAGGCGGAATCACTATTCAACAAAAATATCAAAAATTGGTGTGGTTTAACCAAGAACACCTATCAAGTACAACTACTCCACACCATACTCATTATAAAAATAAATTTTTATTATGCATATACATATAAACAATACAATATAAAATCACAATGATAATGAATGGTAACAAGAAGATAACACAAAAGCCAGCATGTGCCCGGACATAATAACCCACTGATGATAAAGTGCAATACAGCAGCCCCGCTTAGCAGTTGATGAATCCATCCATAGTGTACACTACTGAAATTCAAGTGTCACAGGACCTGATACAACACAACGCAAGGGCATAAGAAGAATGTATATAATGCTTACATCAAGTAAATGGGGGTCCGGGGTCACAGCAGGCAGCACACCCAGTTGTACTTGATAGGTATGCCAGTGAGGCGCTTGATATGCGACAGCCCGACACGTTGGAATTCAACACTCCTAATGTTCGACCGCCTGCTCCAACAAGAAAAAGCCGTCAACGAGTATTTGTATGACCGGGGTGCTAGGACAGCCTCTGCGGAGCTGGGAATCTTTTTGCCACGTTACTGGACACTCATGCGCAATGCCTGTAGGCTCATGCGTCCTTTTGAGGAGGTGACAAACCTAGTCAGTCGCACCGAAGGCACCATAAGCGACCTCATCCTATTTGTTTTCTTCCTGGAGCGTGCCCTGCGAAGAGTTCTGGATCAGGCTGTAGAAGAGCGTGAAGAGGAAGAGGAAGAGTTGTGGTCACCATCACCACCAGAAACAGCCTTGTCATCATCGCTTGCCGGACCTGCAGCAACGCTGGAAGAGGAGTATGAGGAAGAGGAGTCAGAGGAGGAATGTGGCGGCTTTGAGGAGGAGGAAGACCAACCACAGCAGGCACCCCAGGGTGCTCGTTGTTGTCACCTATCTGGGACCCATGGTGTTGTACGTGGCTGGGGGAAGAACAGACCGTCAATGACATCAGTGAGGACGAGGAACGGGAAATGAGTAGCTCTGCATCCAACCTTGTTCAAATGGGGTCTTTCATGCTGTCATGTCTGTTGAGGGACCCACGTATAAAAAGGATAAAGGAGAACGATCTGTACTGGGTGGCCACGCTACTAGACCCCGGTATAAGCAGAAAGTGGCAGAAATGTTACCAAATTACCGAAAGTCGGAAAGGATGCAGCAGTTCAAAACTAAACTAAAAATATGCTTTACACAGCTTATAAGGGGGATGTCACAGCACAATGGGAATCTAACAGGGGAAGAGGTGAGTGTAATCCTCCTCCTACCACGGCGGCAAGGACTGGACGATTTACAGATGTGTTGTTGATGGAGGACATGCGGAGCTTTTTCAGTCCTACTCATCGCCACAGCCCTTCGGGATCCAGCCTTAGAGAACGACTCGACCGACAGGTAGCAGACTACCTCGCCTTAACAGCAGATATCGACACTCTGAGGAGCAATGAACCCCTTCACTACTGGGTGTGCAGGCTTGACCTGTGGCCTGAGCTATCCCAGTTCGCGATAGAACTTCTGGCCTGCCCTGCTTTAAGTGTCCTGTCAGAAAGGACCTTCAGTGCAGCAGGAGGCATTGTCACTGACAAGAGAAGTCGCCTCGGTCAAAAAGTGTTGATTACCTCACCTTCATAAAGATGAATGAGGCATGGATCCCGAAGGGACTGACAGTGGGGATACGTTTCACTAACAAAAGGCCTGATGACATGCCTTGGCCTCAAAATGGTCCCCACGCTGCTGTATTTAATGTCTGCATACGGATGACTTTCGTGAATTCTCCACCACCAACTAGGGTTCAAGCCGCAATGTTTTAGTCACTTTTCTGCCTGGAAAACATCAATTTTTCCGGCCGCTGCTACAATAGCGGCTGCAACAATGCCATTATTTTTCAGGCATGTGTACATGCCTAATTTTTCTGTCCTATGGTGCAGCACTGTGGCTGCAAAAACAAACCAAAAAAAAGGCACATGCAAGTGTCAATTCCCCTTCGTGATCGTTACCTTGTTGTGGTGAAGGGGCTTGCGTATCACAATGAAGCAATCATCACCTCTATAAGTGTGTTGGCAATGTTGCCACACCCCAGATGATAAGGCCGTTGCTTCATTATGGTCAGACCAAAAGCGATCGGACGGCTGGATAATATTTCATAGAAAAACATTAATTTACCTTTTTTTATATGTTGTATGGGTTTTTAATACATAAAATAAAAATCATAATAAAGTCTCTTAATAGTTTATTAGAAATGATGCAGGCAATTAAAAAATCCCCATCAATTCCAATACAAAGCAAGTACAGAGCTCAGAACTAAATTATTTCATGATGTCGTAATGGTTCGCTAATTCGACAATGGTTAATCAATTCGACCGGATAGGGTCCGTATCAGGGATTAAACTGATAGGAATAGTACTAGTTAAGACACCACTCATATAGGGCGTCACAGCACATTGCTCTGTGCACGCGCAGTGCCCCAATTTGGGAGTAAGAGGACCGACCAAGCTGCTTTTTCCATCTCCCGGTTCCTGAAATCAATTCAGTTTAGTGTATGAGCGTTTGGTCTGTCACTGTGAAGGCAGTCGAAGGTACCCGGCCTAAATTTTTTTTCACAAAAGGCAATCCCTGATATGGGACGTAACAGGAATTAAATTGATGAGAATAGTACTACAGAAAATACCACTCATATCGGGTGTGACAGTAAATTGCACGGCGCAGACGCAGTGACCGTGGATTAAAACAGAGTGGAGGGAGCCAGTGTTTTTTTAACCATCTCCCCATTCGAAAAATCTATTCAATAAATGGCCCCCAGATTGGCGACGTTAGAGGGATTAAACTGATGAGAATAGTACTACAGAAAATACCACTCATATCGGGTGTGACAGTAAATTGCACGGCGCAGACGCAGTGACCGTGGTTTAAAACAGAGTGGAGGGAGCCAGCGTTTTTTTAACCATCTCTCCGTTCGAAAAATCTATTCAATAAATGGCCCCCACATTGGGGACGTTAGAGGGATTAAACTGATGAGAATAGTACTACAGAAAATACCACTCATATCGGGTGTGACAGTAAATTGCACGGCGCAGACGCAGTGACCGTGGATTAAAACAGAGTGGAGAGAGCCAGTGTTTTTTTAACCATCTCCCCGTTCGAAAAATCTATTCAATAAATGGCCCCCAGATTGGGGACGTTAGAGGGATTAAACTGATGAGAATAGTACTACAGAAAATACCACTCATATCGGGTGTGACAGTAAATTGCACGGCGCAGACGCAGTGACCGTGGTTTAAAACAGAGTGGAGGGAGCCAGCGTTTTTTTAACCATCTCTCCTTTCGAAAAATCTATTCAATAAATGGCCCCCAGATTGGGGACGTTAGAGGATTAAACTGATGAGAATAGTAC
The DNA here is from genome assembly GCA_033119425.1 of Bufotes viridis. Lineage (NCBI taxonomy): Eukaryota > Metazoa > Chordata > Amphibia > Anura > Bufonidae > Bufotes > Bufotes viridis. Next base: position 468,106,819 of record CM065589.1, read on the forward strand.
TACAGAAAATACCACTCATATCGGGTGTGACAGTAAATTGCACGGCGCAGACGCAGTCACCGTGGTTTAAAACAGAGTGGAGGGAGCCAGCGTTTTTTAACCATCTCCCGTTCGAAAAATCTATTTAATAAATGGCCCCCAGATTGGGGAGTCGGGGACGTTAGAGGGATTAAACTGATGAGAATAGTACTACAGAAAATACCACTCATATCGGTGTGACAGTAAATTGCACGGCGCAGACGCAGTGACCGTGGATAAAAACAAAGGGAGGGATCCAGCGTTTTTAACCATCTCCCGTTCGAAAAATCAATTCAATTCACCTTTTGGGGACCCTTGGTGTTGTACGTGGCTGGGTGGAGGAAGAAACCTTCAATGACATCACCGGGACGTGGCTAGCTTGGTATCCAACCTTGTGCAAATGGGGAGTTTGCGGTTGTGCAACTGAACTGTTTGCGGTGCATTAAAAGGGGAGTTTGGTCTGTCAATGTCTGTGAAGCGGGCGTAACCCTTACACTACCTGATCGATACAACATCATACCTGATCGTATACACACACTGGATGTTTTAAAGCACGTTATTCCAAACAATTTAGGAATGTTAGTTGATTTATGCCCTTTATGGATTCAAACCCGACTCTGCGTCCACTACGTAATTTTCCATGGGAGTTTTGCCATAGATCCCCCTCCAGCATGCCACAGTCCAGGTGTTAGACCCCTTGAAACAACTTTCCCATTACTATTGTGGCCAGAAAGAGTCCCTGTGGGTTTTAAAATTCGCCTGCCAATTGAAGTCTATGGCGGTTCGCCCGGTTCGCCCGTTCGCGAACATTTGCGGAAGTTCGCGTTTGCTGTTCGCGAACGGAAAATTTTATGTTCGCGACATCACTAATTCTGATGATGTTACCCGTCTGATGCCACACATCTGATGCCAAGTGCTCCTTCTTTCACCCACCAGCGGGTACGGGTATTGCCACCCACCTCCACAGTATGGCACCTTGCCACTCTGTGGCCTCCTGATGCTGCTGCCACCTCTGGATTCTGTCATTGTGCAACAGTGTGTTCTACTCATGCTGCTGCCACCTCCAGACTCTGTCATTGTGCCGCTATGTGGTCTACTCATGCAGCTACCACCTCCACACTCTGTCATTTTGACACTCTGCTGCTGCTGCCACCTCCACACTCTGTGATTGTGCCAATCTGTGGCCTACTCATGCTGCTGCCACCTCCACACTCTGTCATTGTGCCACTCTGTTGCATACTCATTCTGCTTCCACCTCTAGACTCTGTCATTGTGCCACTCTGTGGCCTTCTCATGCTGCTGCCACCTCCACACTCTGTCATTGTGTAACTGTGTGGCCTTCTCATGCTGCTGTCACCTCCAGACTCTGTCATTGTGCCACTTTGTGGCCTCCTTCTGATGCTGCTGCTGCCGACACCTCCACAATCTGTCATTGTGCAACTCTGTGGCATACTCATGCTGCCGCCACCTCCAGACTCTGTGATTGGTCAACTCTGTGGCCTACTCATGCTGCTCCCACCTCTACACTCTGTCATTGTTCCACTCTGTTGCATACTCAGGCTGCTGCCACCTCCACACTCTGTCATTGTGCCACTCTGTGGCCTACTCATGCTGTTGTCACCTCCACACTCTGTCATTGTGCCACTATGTGGCCTACTCATGCTGCCACCTCCACACTCTGTCATTGTGCCACTTTGTGGCCTAATCATTCTGCTGCCTACTCCACACTCTGTCATTGTGCCACTCTGTTGCATTACTCATGCTGCTCCCACCTCTACACTCTGTCATTGTGCCACTCTGTGGCCTACTCATGCTGTTGTCACCTCCACACTCTGTCATTGTGCCACTATGTGGCCTACTCATGCTGCCACCTCCACACTCTGTCATTGTGCCACTCTGTTGCATACTCAGGCTGCTGCCACCTCCACACTCTGTCATTGTGCCACTCTGTGGCCTACTCATGCTGTTGTCACCTCCACACTCTGTCATTGTGCCACTATGTGGCCTACTCATGCTGCCACCTCCACACTCTTTCATTGTGCGACTCTGTGGCCTTCTCAGGCTGCTGCCTACCTGCACACTTTGTCATTGTGCCACTCTGTGGCATTATCATGCTGCTACCTCCACCACACTCTGTCATTGTGCCACTATGTGGCCTACTCATGCTGCCACCTCCACACTCTTTCATTGTGCGACTCTGTGGCCTTCTCATGCTGCTGCCTCCTCCACACGCTGTCATTGTGCCACTCTGTGGCCTACTCATGCTGCTGCCACCTCCACACTCTGTCATTGTGCTACTATTTGGCCTACTCATGCTGCTGCCACCTTGAGACTCTGTCATTGTGCCACTCTGGGGACTCCTCCTGATGCTGCTGCCGACACCTCCACACTCTGTCTTTGTTCCACTCTGTGGCCTACTCATGCTTATGCCACCTCAAGATTCTGTCATTGTGCCACTCTGTGGCCTACTCATGTTGCCGACACCTCCACAATCTGTCATTGTGCAACTCTGTGGCATACTCATGCTGCCGCCACCTCCAGACTCTGTGATTGTTCAACTCTGTGGCCTACTCATGCTGCTCCCACCTCTACACTCTGTCATTGTGCCACTCTGTTGCATACTCAGGCTGCTGCCACCTCCACACTCTGTCATTGTGCCACTCTGTGGCCTACTCATGCTGTTGTCACCTCCACACTCTGTCATTGTGCCACTATGTGGCCTACTCATGCTGCCACCTCCACACTCTGTCATTGTGCCACTCTGTTGCATACTCAGGCTGCTGCCACCTCCACACTCTGTCATTGTGCCACTCTGTGGCCTACTCATGCTGTTGTCACCTCCACACTCTGTCATTGTGCCACTATGTGGCCTACTCATGCTGCCACCTCCACACTCTGTCATTGTGCCACTCTGTTGCATACTCATGCTGCTGCCTACTCCACACTTTGTCCTTGTGCAGCTCTGTGGCATTATCATGCTGCTACCTCCACCACACTCTGACATTGTGCCACTCTGTGGCATACTCATGTTGATCCCACCTCTACACTCTGTAATTGTGCGACTCTGTGGCCTTCTCATGCTGCTGCCTCCTCCACACGCTGTCATTGTGCCACTCTGTGGCCTACTCATGCTGCTGCCACCTCCACACTCTGTCATTGTGCTACTATTTGGCCTACTCATGCTGCTGCCACCTTGAGACACTCTGGGGACTCCTCCTGATGCTGCTGCCGACACCTCCACACTCTGTCTTTGTTCCACTCTGTGGCCTACTCATGCTTATGCCACCTTAAGACTCTGTCATTGTGCCACTCTGTGGCCTATTCATGTTGCTGCCACCTCCACACTCGTCATTGTTCCACTCTGTGGCCAAGTCATGCTGCTGCCACCTCCAGACTCTGTCATTGTGCCACTCTCTGGTCTCCTTATACTTCCACCTCACCACTATGTCATAGGTCCACTCTGTGGACTTCTCATGCAGTTCCCACCCTCCCCACTTCATGACTGGTCCTCTATTGTGGCTTTCGGCCTGGCTGACATCATCATTTATTTGACACTTCTTCGTATCTTTCAGAAGTAAGGAAAATCGGGACGCACAACGGATCCTGTCTGTGTAGCAGCTTTACGGCCTGTATGGTCCCATCAGAATTTGCTTATGATTTGGTAGCCAAAAGCAGGAGTGGGTACAAAACACAGAAGGCATGCAACACAAACTTACTGCTGACACCCCCTTCACTCTGTTACGGGGGCTCTACTTGTATAAGTGTTTAATTGAACAGGTTCTGTAGACATCTATGTGGAATCAGCTGACGAGATGTAAAAGGAGTGTGCTTCTTCTTGAAGGTAACATCTACCTGTAAGGCTGAGTTGATACTGGAGTTATTTGGTCAGTTTTGGCCCCATGACCGCCTAAATAAGTGAAGTATGCAGTGATTCTAAGAGCGACGCCTGTCATCTGCATGTCATATGGACTCACTATATTATTTCACTACCAAAGCAGACTCCCTATGCGTGTTACTGCAAGGAACAGTATTCTACACCACTATATGGGCTCTCAGCAGCCAGGAAATAGCTGTTTTTTAACGTAATTCGCCGTGAGTATATTGGGATCAAATCAAATTTTTCCTGAAAAATTTGGCGAACCGCCAATCAAATTTTTAAAAATGTGTTCATCTCTAAACAAGATAAAGACCGCAATATATTAGACTACCTGTTGAGACTGAGTCTGACGCACAGTAAGTCTAAGTATAACAGAACAGATTACGTATGAATGGTGCAGCAGGTGAATAAGATGCACAGTGCTATTACACTCAGCCTGCATTGTTCCTGTAGTCTCCTTATTATTTTCCTGTAGTCTCAGAAAACTCTCCCTACGATCTTCCTGAACTATTCCTGAACTCTTTCTTTCCAATATTCTTTTTTTTTAACCATTTGTAGAAACACTGTCCCTAATCTCAGCTCACAGTGGAATGGTGGAGTCCGCGCAGGATGAGGCTTTAATAGTACTGTGACATTCATGGTAAGGATTGTGTTTAAACAAATCTGAGAAATCCAGCAGCCTTAGAGATAGTTGCCAAGATTTGTGAGATAGGGTTGGGGGAGAGAAGGGTATTATAAGGAATCGCTCTCTCTCAGGGGTCAGCAATGACAAACTTCTCATCAAAACAAGGGGTTTCCAAGCCCAAACAGTGCCTTATTGTGTCACTTTAAGCAGTACAGATGATCTTTCCATTTATAATGTCCCTGGGTGAGGTACCCGCACCAGCACCATAAAGCATAAATACAAAATAAACACCTGCCCATCTGGGCTCTAACTAACACATGGGTCTCTATCTCACCTCTAAGTCCCTGTTCATACCAGGGGAAAGATCCAGCTTCACTGAGCCGCATAGTCTAGCAGTTGCCAAGCCTTTAAACACACAGGTCTGTTCTCTGGCACCCAGACTTCCCCCACACTGAGGATTGCTGCTGACTTTTAACCCCTTAAGGACCCTCGCCGTACATGTATGGCACTGGTGGATGTGATTTAAGGACCAGGGCCTTACATGTACATCAGCAGCACGGACCCGGCAGTTACTGACAGCCGGGCCCCTGCTGCATACGCTGGCATCGGTGAAAACAATGAAGCCAGCGTATTACCCCTTGTATGCCACGGTCAAAGCTGACCGCAGCATGCAGAGAGTTCGCGGAGGGTACGGGTGCCCTCCGCTTCCCCTTCGGGTCCCCTGCTTTGCACTGGCAGGGTCCCGATGGCAGAGAAGGCAAGCCCGATGCCTTCCATAGGCATCAAGGCTTGCCTTCTACTGAAGCCTGTGAGATCAAGCCCTTAGGGCTCATGCACACAACCGTATGTATTTTGCAGTTCGCAAAAAACAGATCTGCAAAAAATATGGATGACATCCGTGTGCATTCTGTATTTTGCGGAACAGAACAGCTGGCCTTTATTAGAACAGTACTATCCTTGTCCGTAATGGGAACAATAATAGGACTTGTTCTATTTTTTTACTGAACAGAAATATGAACATACGAAAACGGAATGCACACGGAGTACCTTCAGTTTTTTTTGCGGACCCATTGAAATGAATGGTTCCGCATACGGTCCACAAAAAAAACGGAACGAGCACAGAAAGAAAATACGTTTGTGTGCATGAGCCCTTAGTCTAGGTCTTAGAGGCAGGCTGTCAGAATAAATGCTGACAACCAATGCATTACAATACTGGTTGTATTATAATGCATTGCAAAGGGGATCAGATCCCAGAAGTTGAAGTCCCAGAGTGGGACCAAAAAAAAATTTCCAAAATAAAACATAATTTTTTTTTTTAAAATAGGGATGAGCGAATCCGAACTGTACAGGTCCTTCTCAAAAAATTAGCATATTATGATAAAGTTCATTATTTTCTTTAATGTACTGATAAACATTAGACTTTCATATATTTTAGATTCATTACACACAACTGAAGTAGTTCAAGCCTTTTATTGTTTTAATATTGATGATTTTGGCATACAGCTCATGAAAACCCAAAATTCCTATCTCAAAAAATTAGCCTATTTCATCCGACCAATAAAAGAAAAGGGTTTTTAATACAAAAAAAATGTCAACCTTCAAATAATTATGTTCAGTTATGCACTCAATACTTGGTCGGGAATCATTTTGCAGAAATGACTGCTTCAATGCGGCGTGGCATGGAGGCAATCAGCCTGTGGCACTGCTGAGGTATTATGGAGGCCCAGGATGCTTCAATAGCGGCCTTAAGCTCATCAAGAGTGTTGGGTCTTGTGTCTCTCAACTTTCTCTTCCCAATATCCCACAGATTCTCTATGGGGTTCAGGTCCGGAGAGTTGGCAGGCCAATTGAGCACAGTAATATCATGGTCAGTAAACCTTTTACCAGTGGTTTTGGCACTGTCAGCAGGTGCCAGGTCGTGCTGAAAAATGAAATCTTCATCTCCATAAAGCTTTTCAGCAGATGAAAGCATGAAGTGTTCCAAAATCTCCTGATAGCTAGCTGCATTGACCCTGCCCTTGATAAACCACAGTGGACCAACACCAGCAGCTGACATGGCACCCCAGACCATCACTGACTGTGGGCACTTGACACTGGACTTCAGGCATTTTGGCATTTCCCTCTCCCCAGTCTTCCTCCAGACTCTGGCACCTTGATTTCCGAATGACATGCAAAATTTGCTTTCATCCGAAAAAAGTACTTTGGACCTCTGAGCAACAGTCCAGTGCTGCTTCTCTGTAGCCCAGGTCAGGCGCTTCTGCCGCTGTTTATGGTTCAAAAGTGGCTTGACCTGGGGAATGTCGCACCTGTAGCCCATTTCCTGCACACGCCTGTACACGGTGGCTCTGGATGTTTCTTCTCTGGACTCAGTCCACTGCTTCCGCAGGTCCCACAAGGTCTGGAATCGGTCCTTCTCCACAATCTTCCTCAGGGTCCGGTCACCTCTTCTCGTTGTGCAGCGTTTCCTGCCACACTTTTTTCTTCCCACAGACTTCCCACTGAGGTGCCTTGATACAGCACTCTGGGAACAGCCTATTCGTTCAGAAATTTCTTTCTGTGTCTTACCCTCTTGCTTGAGGGTGTCAATGATGGCCTTCTGGACAGCAGTCAGGTCGGCAGTCTTACCCATGATTGCGGTTTTGAGTAATGAACCAGGCTGGGAGCTTTTAAAAGCCTCAGGAATCTTTTGCAGGTGTTTAGAGTTAATTAGTTGATTCAGATGATTAGGTTAATAGCTTGTTTATAGAACCTTTTCATGATATGCTAATTTTTTGAGATAGGAATTTTGGGTTTTCATGAGCTGTATGCCAAAATCATCAATATTAAAACAATAAAAGGCTTGAACTACTTCAGTTGTGTGTAATGAATCTAAAATATATGAAAGTCTAATGTTTATCAGTACATTACAGAAAATAATGAACTTTATCACAATATGCTAATTTTTTGAGAAGGACCTGTATAGTTCAAAAAAGTTCGGGTTCGTTGATCGGCGATTTCTTCCCGCTTTCTGAATGGCTGCACAGCAGCCAATCAGCTAGCGTTTTACTTCTTGCCCTAAGAAGCCATCACAGCCATGCCTACTAATGGCATGGCTGTGATTGGCCAAGTACAGCATGTGACCCAGCCTCTATTTAAGCTGGAGTCATGTAGCGCCGCCCATCACACTGCTCTGATTAGTGTAGGGAGAGGACGCAGCTGCTGTGAGGGCGAGATTAGGCAAGGAAAACTCAGCAAAAACACCAAATGAAGTGATCGATCTACAGCTGTGAATCATTCAACTTCTGCTAGTTATTGCTCACTGGTCTTTAGGATGAACAGATCATTTTTCTGTCACTTTTTTCTGGGGTGATCGGTGGCCATTTTGTGTCTTGTGGTGCACCAGCACAAGCTGCCACCAAGTCCATCAATCCATCAATACCAGGGATTTTTTGCTATATCCTACATCAGGAGCTTGGCTGTGCTTATTGTCACCCCTAGAAAATCAGGATAGAAATTTCTATATTTTATTAAGGGGTTAAATTCAATTGCCAAAATGACAATCCCCTAAATCTGGTGTTCCAGCTGTGGCTAGCCAAGTGTAATACTGTCTGCTGTCTGGCAAAGGATAGATTTTTTTTTTGTGGTGAAATTCAATTGCCAAAATAGCAATACCGTAAATCTGGTGTCCCAGCAGTGGCTGGCAAATCTTAATAGTGTCCAGCAAAGGATATATTATTTTCTGGGGTGAAATTCAATTGCCAAAATAGCAATACCCAAAATCTGGTGTTCCAGCTGTTGCAGGCCAAGTGTAAATCTGTCCGTAAAAGGGTATATTACACTCAGCGTGCATCTCCAAGTGTATTTCTTTCAGTTAAAGGGTGTATTACAGTAAGTGTTAAAATACAGCATAATACTCTTCATTTGCACACACTGTTTTGCATCTCTAAGTGTATTTCTTTCCGTTAAAGGGTATAATTTTTTTCTTATTGTGGTGAACAGTAACAATGAGAAAAACATCTAGTAAGGGACGCGGATGCAGACATTGTCGTGGTGTTGTTAGTGGACCCTCTGGTGCTGGGAGAGGACGTGGCCATTCTACCACAGCCACATGTCCTAGTGAACCAACTACCTAAGGTTCCAGTACCCACCAGAATTTACAGCGATATTTGGTGGGGCCCAATGCTGTTCTAAGGATGGTAAGGCCTGAGGAAGTACAGGCGCTAGTCAATTGGGTGGCCGACAGTGGATCCAGCACGTTCAAAACATTATCTCCCACCCAGTCTTCTGCAGAATGCGCACAGGTGGCGCTTGAAAACCAAGCCCATCAGTCTGTCACATCACCCCCATGCATATCAGGGAAACTGTCTGAGCCTCAAGTTATGCAGCAGTCTCTTATGCTGTTTAAAGACTCTGCTGGCACGGTTTCCCAAGGGAATCCGCCTAGCCCTTCCCCAGTGGTGGTAGACATAGAATGCACTAATGCACAACCACTTATGTTTTCTGATGATGAGTACATGGGAATACCATCTCATCGGAGTCCGCACGTCTCTGATGATGACGAAACACAGGTGCCAACTGTTGTGTATTTTTGCAGAGTGCAGACCGAACAGGAGGTCAGGGAGGAAGACTGTGTGGAAGACGATGCAGGGGATGATGAGGTCCTAGACCCCACATGGAATGAAGGTCATGCCACTGACTTTCATAGTTCAGAGGAAGAGGCAGTGGTGAGACCGAGCCAACAGCTTAGCAAAAGAGGGAGCAGGGGGCAAAAGCAGAACAGCCGCCGCCAAGATTTCTCCTGCTACTGGCCACCGTCACCAGGGACCAAGCACCCCAAAGCCAGCTTCAAGGAGTTCACTGGCATGGCACTTTTTTAAACAATGTGCTGAACACAGCATGGTTTGCACGCTGTGCCATCAGAGCCTGAAGCAAGGCATTAACGTTCTGAACCTTAGCACAACCTGCATAACCAGGCATCTACATGCAAAGCATGAAATGCAGTGGAGTACACCATAAAAACAAGGAACTCACTCATGCTCCCCTTGCTCCCTGTTCTGCTGCTGCCTCAGCCTCTTCCTCCACCTTGGGAGGAATGTTGGCACCTGCCGCCCACCAAACAGAGTATGTGCCACCGACACCACCACCTCTGTCACCAAGCATCTCCACCATGTCACACGGCAGAGTTCAGCTCTCAATCTCACAAAACTTTAAGAGAAATCGTTAATTTCTAACGATAATTTGTTTCCCTTAGTCCTAACAGCAGCACAGATGGGGTTAATTGCCCCCTGTGGACTGGTAGGACCGGCGGAATATTAATGAGCCCAAAGAAAAACAACCAATAGAAAGACTCCAGCTCTCCTAAAAGGAGGGGAGCAACCCCCAGCCCACTGTGTCTGTAACAAGAATATGTCAATAGGGTGGGAAAATTTGTGTGCTGCTGTTAGGACTAAGGGAAACAAATTATCGTTAGAAATTAACGATTCCCCTTACGTCCTACCAGCAGCACAGATGGGGAGATAGCAAGAAGAATCCCCTAGGGAGGGTCCTCATGCCTGGCAGAAGAAAGAACTGAATGCCCAAAAGCCGAAAACTCAGCCACCTTCAAATCAACCCTATAATGGGAGATGAAGGTAGACAGAGAGCTCCAGGAAGCTGCCTTACAGATCATCTCCAGAGGGAGAAGATTCCTCTCTGCTGTAGAAGTAGCAACGGCCCTAGTTGAATGAGCCTTTACAAACTCTGGAGGATCTAAAGACTGGGAAACAAAGGTTTCCCTGATGGCCTCCCTGATCCAGCGACTAATGGAAATCTTAGGCGCTTTGCGGCCTTTAGACTTACCGGCGAATAGAACGAAAAGGTTCTCGTCTATTCTAAACTCCTTGGATCTATCCACATAGATCTGGAGGCATCTCGAGATGTCTAATGAATGTTTGACAGGAGTATCAGAGGAGGTGGTAGAAAATAACACCGGAAGAGAAATCACCTGATTGATGTTATGAAAAGTTGGAACTTTTGGTCTAAAAGAAGGAGGTACCTTAGAAGGACTCTATCCTGTAAAAAATAATATAAGGGTGGATAGCCGCGAAGGCTTGAAGCTCCGATACTCTCTTGGCGGAAGTTATAGCCAGAAGAAAAACAGCCTTAAGGGTTAGATATTTAAGGCTTACCTCCTCCAAAGGCTCAAAGGGGAGATGCTAACCCCTGAGCACCACAGACAAATCCCATTGGGGAATTGGTTTTACGATAGTAGGCTTCAATCTCTCTGCTCCTTTAAGGAAGCGTTTGATGAGCGGGTCCCGAGTAAATGGCCTGTCGAGACAGGCTGAGATAGCACAGACTTGAACCTTCAGTGTAGATGGAGAGAGACCCTTGTCAAGACCATCTTGCAGGAATTGCAATATCGCAGGGAGGGGCGGATCTGCAGACGCCACCTGTTTGGAGCTGCACCATAAGGTGAAGATTCTCATGATCCGAGAATAGGCCTTTTTGTTGACTCCGCTCTGGAATGCGATAATGTTCTCAGGACCGACTCAGATAGCCCTTCTACTCTGGGAAGGGACTGATCAACCTCCAGGCTGTCAGATTGAATCTGTGCAGATCTGGGCAGAGATGCGTGTCCCACGACACCAGGGTCTGCTCTGGGGAGCCTCCAATATTGTCCCTGGCTCATCTGAATGAGCTGGGTAAACCAGGATCTCCTGGGCCAAAACGGTATGATGGCTATTACCGAGGCCTGATCCATACGAATCTTCATCAATACCCTGGGTATCATGGAAAAGGGAGGGAAGATGTAGGCCAGCCTGAACCTCCACGGTATCGTCAGAGCATCTATCGCCAGTGGGTTGTCCTCCCTGTATAGGGAACAGAACCTCGGTACCTTGGCGTTGAACCTGGTGGCCATGAGATCCACCTCTGGCATGCCCCATCTGAGAACCAACTGCCTGAAGATTTCCGGATGTAAGGACCATTCCATGGTTGGAAGCCCACGACTCAGGCGATCTGCGATCATATTGAGAGAGCCTCGAATGTGAGTGGCAGATAGATGGGTTAGGTTCAGCTCTGCCCACCGTAGAATTACCCCGACTTCTGAAAGAAGAGGTAGTGATCTCGTGCCTCCCTGCTTGTTCAAGTAGAGCACCGCAGTCATATTGTCTGACTGTACTTTCACCGCCTTGCCCCGGATCTGAGGGGCGAAGTGAAGGAGGGCTAGCCGGATAGCACGCATCTGTCGAAGATTTGAAGATAAAGTAGAAGCAGCCGGCGCTCGCCGCTAGCAGCTTGCGACGGGAAGGAGCAGACGCTCCACGTGACCAGAAGTAAATCCCGGCAGACGCTGTAATTCTTAGGAAATATTCTTTTTATTCTTCAAGTATATGTGCTTCAAATTAACGCGTTTCGGCAAGTAGCCTTTGTCAGACAAGTACATCATAGGTATATTGCATACAATTTATACAGGTTAGTGCAATGACTGCGGTGACGTCACCCGCCCACAACAGGCGGGATGATGTCAGTGACCAATAAACGAGTTAGTTTCACTCCACTACATAAACAAAGGAACGTCAAAGGTAAAGTAACAATATAGCCAACATACTATACCCAATCTAGGTCAGCGGATCTGATGGCTCTATAAAGAGGAATGGGACACATATCAGTACAATATATGAATATATGTAAAGCGATCTTATAGGCGAGCAATCTCATATTCACGATTGAGACCATTTGGGTGCAGTGTATTTAAAGTGTGTATCCAATAGGCCTCACGCTGTAGGAGGAGTTTTTTCATATCTCCACCCCTCCTAGGCCTAGTAACCTGCTCAAGAATTTGAAACCTCAATTGGGCAATCGAATGTCTGAATCTATCAAAATGAAATGGTAACGGCAACAGTAGATTTTTTGTTCTAATTGTGGACTTATGTTTGCAGATTCTGTCTCTCACCGTCTGCATTGTTTCTCCCACATAACCAAGGCCACATGGACATTTAATCAAATAAATGACATTTCTTGATTCACAAGTAAAATATCCTTTTACTTTATATGCTTGACCTGAGTGGGGATGGAAAAATTCCGGGCCCTTGATAATGTGGGAGCACTGCAGACAGTGGAGACAGGGGAACGTACCATTCCTTATACTGCGTAATGTGGTCTGTTTGAGCTCAGTCTTAGTACTTCCAATATCAGCACGTACCAGTTTGTCCCTGAGATTGGGGTTTCTTTTATTACATATAAGAGGAGGATTCTTAAATTCTTCCACCCTGGGGTACGCCTTCCTCAAGATGTGCCAATATTTTCTGACAGAATTGTCAAAAATGACATTATAGGGATGATATTTGTGTATAAAGGCGATCCTAGGATCTTCCTTCCTATTGGCACTCCGTGAGGTTAGGTCTCCCATGGCTTTGTCCAGTGTAGATCTAGGGTAACCCCTCTCCAAATCTCTAGTCATCTCCTGAAACCTTTGTTCACGTTTTCTGGGTCGGACTATACGTTGGATCCTCTGGTACTGTGCTTTCGGTATTGCCCTCTTAAGAGATGGTGGATGGGCACTTAGAAAGTGTAAGATGCTATTCTTATCCGTCGTTTTCTAAATAGGTCAGTTGATAGATTTCCTTGGTCGTCCTTAACGATTACCACATCCAAGAAACTGACTTTGTGCTCATCGTAGGTCATAGTAAAATTCAGACCCTTACAAGCTCTGTTCAAATGATCAAAGAACATGGATAGGGTCTCACGAGGCCCCGCCCACACGCAAAAAATGTCGTCTATAAACCTTTTCCATATTGGAACATTTTCAAGGAATAGAGGATTATTGTATACATGTAGATTTTCAAAAGACGACATGAAAGCATTTGCGTAGGGCGGGGCCACGTTAGACCCCATCGCGGTACCCCTTCGCTGCAAATAGTAAGTATCTTCAAACAAAAATAATTTTTATAAAGCACTAGATGTAACATCTGTAAAAAGAACTCTTGTTGTAAATCAGAATAAGTGCTTTCTCGCAATAGATCAGCTGTTGCCTGAATACCTTTCTCATGGTCAATAGACGTATAAAGACTCACTACGTCTATTGTTACTATAAGACTTTCTTTAGGTACCCTCCGTAAATCTGCAATTATTCTCAAAAAATGTGCTGTATCCAATAGAAAGGATCGAGTATCTTTAATAAGTGGTGTCAGCACTTTCTCCAAAGTAATAGACAATGGCAATAATATAGAGTCCATAGATGCAACTATGGGTCTGCCCGGTGGGTCCACCAATGTCTTATGGACCTTTGGTAAGATGTACAACACTGGTGTGATTGGTGATTGTTTAATCAAATAATCCCGGAACTGGGTATCAATCACACCTTTTTTCAAATAATGGTCCAAAACCCCGGTCACTTTCTCCTTGATCTTAAAGACCGGGTCATATGGCAGAACCTCATATGTGTCAGAGTCAGACAACTGTCGTTTGACCTCCTGTATATACTTAACCTTGTCCATGACCACTATGGAGCCCCCTTTATCCGCTGGTTTTATAACTAAGGAGGAATCCTCCATTATTGATTTAATTGCGGTTTTCTCCATAGGGGTCATGTTCTGGCTCATGTGCATACCACCCTGTCTGATACACTGAAAGTGTTTTTCCACTTCTTTAGAAACAAATTGAATATAGGTTTCTGCTGGATGATACACTTTAGGTGGCATGAACGTACTAGTTGTTCTTAGGCCAAAGTCTTGTATATATAATTGTCCATCTCTGCGTTCCTGAGGAATTGCATTCACAGTACCTGTTTCTTTGGGTTCAGAGAAATGTGCCTTCAGTCTAATCTTGCGAAAAAAATGCTGAAGATCAATATCTAATTGAAAGGTGTCCAGTCCTATGGTGGGGCTAAAAGAAAGTCCCTTCTGAAGGGCCCCCATCTGGTTACAATCTAAATTTTTAGATGACAAATTTATAACCAGGGTCTCTTTCTTACCTGGGAGCGAGTCTGCATCTGGAGGCCTTGTCCTGTCGGCATTCCGGTGTCTGCGGCCCGCACGGCGCCCCCGCCTTGTGGTCGCCGGCCGCCTCTTCGTAAAAAAGAAGAGCGGGATTCCTGTGAGCCTCCAGAATCGCTCCCGGAACTGAATGAAGGGTGATTGAATCTCCCACTTCTCCTGTATCCAGATCGCGGCTGGAACGAGATATCCTGCCATCTATAGACCCGGTTCAAAAGGTAGTCCTCGTTGTCACGTAAGAACTTTGCTCGCTTCTTCTCCTCTGTTTCCTTCTTAAAGGAAGATATATGTGTATCCACAGTTTCCTTCAGTTGATTAAATTCCTCTGACGTCAATGAGTCCTGCAACTGTGTTTCAGTGCTGGCAATCTGTACACGGATCTCCGCTATGGATTTTTGTAGTCTGTTAATGGTCAGTAACATCAAATCCCTTGAGCATTTATTAATGATATTCTCGAAATCAGTCCGATATTCAGGGTCCTCGGGAAAAAAGGTAGGGCGCAGATGAACCCTCAACCCCGTGGGATCCTATTCAAACGGCAGTATTCCGCTAATGTGCTTACATGTAACTCATAAGAGGTGAGTCTGCGCCGTTCTCTCTCCCAGCCCCTACGTTTGTACTCACAAGTTGGGATGTTCAGGAATTCAGCAGGTGATGTCACCTGAGACAGGATCCTGTCGGCTTCACTATCGTCAAAGCCCACGGTAGAAGGGGCGGTAGTCATCTGTACACAGTGGCGCTCGGCTCACACGATCAATGAGTAAAGTAGAAGCAGCCGGCGCTCGCCGCTAGCAGCTTGCGACGGGAAGGAGCAGACGCTCCACGTGACCAGAAGTAAATCCCGGCAGACGCTGTAATTCTTAGGAAATATTCTTTTTATTCTTCAAGTATATGTGCTTCAAATTAACGCGTTTCGGCAAGTAGCCTTTGTCAGACAAGTACATCATAGGTATATTGCATACAATTTATACAGGTTAGTGCAATGACTGCGGTGACGTCACCCGCCCACAGCAGGCGGGATGATGTCAGTGACCAATAAACGAGTTAGTTTCACTCCACTACATAAACAAAGGAACGTCAAAGGTAAAGTGACAATATAGCCAACATACTATACCCAATCTAGGTCAGCGGATCTGATGGCTCTATAAAGAGGAATGGGACACATATCAGTACAATATATGAATATATGTAAAGCGATCTTATAGGCGAGCAATCTCATATTCACGATTGAGACCATTTGGGTGCAGTGTATTTAAAGTGTGTATCCAATAGGCCTCACGCTGTAAGAGGAGTTTTAAGTTCTTACGTGACAACGAGGACTACCTTTTGAACCGGGTCTATAGATGGCAGGATATCTCGTTCCAGCCGCGATCTGGATACAGGAGAAGTGGGAGATTCAATCACCCTTCATTCAGTTCCGGGAGCGATTCTGGAGGCTCACAGGAATCCCGCTCTTCTTTTTTACGAAGAGTCGGCCGGCGACCACAAGGCGGGGGCGCCGTGCGGGCCGCAGACACCGGAATGCCGACAGGACAAGGCCTCCAGATGCAGACTCGCTCCCAGGTAAGAAAGAGACCCTGGTTATAAATTTGTCATCTAAAAATTTAGATTGTGACCAGATGGGGGCCCTTCAGAAGGGACTTTCTTTTAGCCCCACCACAGGACTGGACACCTTTCAATTAGATATTGATCTTCAGCATTTTTTCGCAAGATTAGACTGAAGGCACATTTCTCTGAACCCAAAGAAACAGGTACTGTGAATGCAATTCCTCAGGAACGCAGAGATGGACAATTATATATACAAGACTTTGGCCTAAGAACAACTAGTACGTTCATGCCACCTAAAGTGTATCATCCAGCAGAAACCTATATTCAATTTGTTTCTAAAGAAGTGGAAAAACACTTTCAGTGTATCAGACAGGGTGGTATGCACATGAGCCAGAACATGACCCCTATGGAGAAAACCGCAATTAAATCAATAATGGAGGATTCCTCCTTAGTTATAAAACCAGCGGATAAAGGGGGCTCCATAGTGGTCATGGACAAGGTTAAGTATATACAGGAGGTCAAACGACAGTTGTCTGACTCTGACACATATGAGGTTCTGCCATATGACCCGGTCTTTAAGATCAAGGAGAAAGTGACCGGGGTTTTGGACCATTATTTGAAAAAGGTGTGATTGATACCCAGTTCCGGGATTATTTGATTAAACAATCACCAATCACACCAGTGTTGTATATCTTACCAAAGGTCCATAAGACATTGGTGGACCCACCGGGCAGACCCATAGTTGCATCTATGGACTCTATATTATCGCCATTGTCCATTACTTTGGAGAAAGTGCTGACACCACTTATTAAAGATACTCGATCCTTTCTATTGGATACAGCACATTTTTTGAGAATAATTGCAGATTTACGGAGGGTACCTAAAGAAAGTCTTATAGTAACAATAGACGTAGTGAGTCTTTATACGTCTATTGACCATGAGAAAGGTATTCAGGCAACAGCTGATCTATTGCGAGAAAGCACTTATTCTGATTTACAACAAGAGTTCTTTTTACAGATGTTACATCTAGTGCTTTATAAAAATTATTTTTTGTTTGAAGATACTTACTATTTGCAGTGAAGGGTACCATGATAGGGTCTAACGTGGCCCCGCCCTACGCAAATGCTTTCATGTCGTCTTTTGAAAATCTACATGTATACAATAATCCTCTATTCCTTGAAAATGTTCCAATATGGAAAAGGTTTATAGACGACATTTTTTGCGTGTGGGCGGGGCCTCGTGAGACCCTATCCATGTTCTTTGATCATTTGAACAGAGCTTGTAAGGGTCTGAATTTTACTATGACCTACGATGAGCACAAAGTCAGTTTCTTGGATGTGGTAATCCAGACCACATTACGCAGTATAAGGAATGGTACGTTCCCCTGTCTCCACTGTCTGCAGTGCTCCCACATTATCAAGGGCCCGGAATTTTTCCATCCCCACTCAGGTCAAGCATATAAAGTAAAAGGATATTTTACTTGTGAATCAAGAAATGTCATTTATTTGATTAAATGTCCATGTGGCCTTGGTTATGTGGGAGAAACAATGCAGACGGTGAGAGACAGAATCTGCAAACATAAGTCCACAATTAGAACAAAAAATCTACTGTTGCCGTTACCATTTCACTTTGATAGATTCAGACATTCGATTGCCCAATTGAGGTTTCAAATTCTTGAGCAGGTTACTAGGCCTAGGAGGGGTGGAGATATGAAAAAACTCCTCTTACAGCGTGAGGCCTATTGGATACACACTTTAAATACACTGCACCCAAATGGTCTCAATCGTGAATATGAGATTGCTCGCCTATAAGATCGCTTTACATATATTCATATATTCATATTCATATATTGTACTGATATGTGTCCCATTCCTTTTTATAGAGCCATCAGATCCGCTGACCTAGATTGGGTATAGTATGTTGGCTATATTGTCACTTTACCTTTGACGTTCCTTTGTTTATGTAGTGGAGTGAAACTAACTCGTTTATTGGTCACTGACATCATCCCGCCTGCTGTGGGCGGGTGACGTCACCGCAGTCATTGCACTAACCTGTATAAATTGTATGCAATATACCTATGATGTACTTGTCTGACAAAGGCTACTTGCCGAAACGCGTTAATTTGAAGCACATATACTTGAAGAATAAAAAGAATATTTCCTAAGAATTACAGCGTCTGCCGGGATTTACTTCTGAAGATTTGAAGATAGACGCCTCTCCTGTGGAGACCAAGATCCCCGAACTGTGGATCCGTCTAGGTGAGCGCCCCAGCCTACAAGGGACGCGTCCGTAGTCAATATGAGCCTAACTGGTTGGGTCATAGACTTCCCGAGAGGCAGATGAATCCACCATCTGAGAGAACCTCGGGTCTGGCGAGACAGGGAGCACAGAGAATCTAGCCCCGAGGGGCTGCCATCCCACTTGTCCAGGACTTCTGACTGAAGGGGACGGAGGTGCCATAACGCCCAAGGGACTGCATCCGCAGTCGCTGACATGAGCCCCAGCATCTTCATAAGAGTTCGAATCGGAACTCGGCGTGGGACCGAAAGAAATCTTGCTTGGTCTTGAACACGGGATTTCCTCTCTGGGGTCAACCGGAGGGACATCTCTACAGAGTCCACTATGAAACCCAGGTATTGGATTGAAGTCGATGGGCTCACGTTCGACTTCTGCCAGTTGACAATCCAGCCTAAGCGGAGCAGAAAGGAAATGGCTACCTGAAGATGATGGGTGAGTATTGGGACAGAAGAGGCTAAGAGTAGCCAATCGTCCAAATATGGGATAACGGTCAGTCCCTGGAGTCTCAGAGCCGCCACTACGGATACCACTACCTTGGTAAAGATAAGGGGGGCAGAAGAGATTCCGAAGGGGAGAGCGGCAAATTGAAAATGCCGACGAACTCCAGAAATTTGGACTGCGATCCTGAGAAACTTCCGAGAAGTGAGATGGATCGGGATGTGAAGGTAAGCATCCTTGAGGTCCAAAGTAGCCATAACATCCCCAGGCTTGAGGATGTGGCTGACCGACCGAATGGTTTCCATACGGAACCTTGTCCTTCTCACAAAGCGATTGAGAAATCTCAAGTCTATGATCATCCGGAGATCTCCAGTTTTCTTGGGGACTAAGAAGACTGGAGAATAAATGCCTAGACCCTGTTCCTCTGCCGGTACCTCCTCCAGGGCCCCCTTGGATATGTAGTCCTGGATGTAGGACTCTAGAATTTTCTGTTTTTTCGGCAAAAAACTTCGAGTGGCAATGAATCTTTCTGGGGGGAGAGAGATGAGATCTATCTTGTAACCTGAAGCCACTACACTTTGAGTCCAGGGA
The DNA here is from genome assembly GCA_033119425.1 of Bufotes viridis. Taxonomy (NCBI): domain Eukaryota; kingdom Metazoa; phylum Chordata; class Amphibia; order Anura; family Bufonidae; genus Bufotes; species Bufotes viridis. The sequence continues at coordinate 468,126,170 of CM065589.1, forward strand.
TCTGAAATATCCTGGCCCCATACGTGCCTGAAGTGAAACAGGCGCCCCCCTACGGGAAGGTGGGGATGGGGGACGGGAAAATCCCGAGGGGTAACGGCCGAGGTAGCAGGGTTTAACCAAGAGCCTCGGGGAGGCCGGTAGTCAGGAGGGTTTAGCCTCCCTGGTGGGTTTGCGGGAGCGTCTCGAGGTTGTCCGAGACTGCCCCCCCAATTGCTACGTGCCCTGCTTTGACGGCGAGATCTGCCTCTACGCTCTTGGCCTCCGCGCCCACGAAAGGGCTGCTGGGGGAGACTTTTGCCCTTCTTATCTGAAAGGCCCTCCATGATGTTATCAAGCTCAGATCCAAACAGCCGGTCTGGCTCAAAAGGAAGAGCGCACAAATTAAATTTCGACGCATTATCTGCGTTCCATGGTCTCAGCCACAATGGTCTTCTGGCCGCTGAAACTAGAGCCATAGTTTTGGCCGCCAACCTAAGTTGTAGCTGGGTGGTATCAGCCAGGAAATCCACTGCCAGGTTAACCGCCTTGAATGCTGCCAGTATGTCGTCCCGGGAGACACTTCGGTCGATGTCCGACTGGATCTGATTCAGGCTTGAACGCAGGAAAGATGCCACTTCGGTGGAGGCGATGGAAGTAGAAGCGGAGGCCGCAGCAGCGAGTAGCTTCTTCTGAGGGTACACTCAGCTCTTCTGTCAAGAGGGTCCTGCAGACTAGACCCATCGTCTGCCGGGACAAGTGTACGCCTGGACAATTTGGCTATTGCCATGTCCACCTTGGGAATGGAACCCACGATTCCACCAAGGGTTTTGCCATCGGAAACATAAGCTTGAAGCGTCTGGTGAGGACCGGGCCTTTCTCAGGCTTCTTCCACTCTGTGCGCATCGCAGAGAGGAGGGTCTCATCCGCCTTAAAGACACGCTGGGTGCGTCCGGCGGGATCGGAGGACTCCCCCATGTCAACATCCTGGTCCATCGACCGGATGGACTTCAGAAGCTTTTGTGTTTTTTCTGGTGGGAAAAAATATGAGGTCGGCTCCTCATTCTCAGATGAGGACGAGGAGGAATCCACGGAGAAAGGCATAGGCCTATCCACGGGAGCGGAGGTTTCCATAGGTGCCTGCGGAACCGGAAGCCTCTCATTAACCACTTGCCGCCACGCTAACGCCGATGGGCGTCAGCGCGGCGGCTCTCTCAGGTCTCAGTCACGCCTATCGGCGTCATCTCGTGAGACCTGAGATTTCGCATGAACGCGCGCGCGTCGTGCGCGCGCGTTCATGTGATCGGAGCCGGGACAACTGAAACTACAGCCTGCCAGCGCTGATCATGCGCTGGCAGGCTGTAGATGCGGAAAAAAACGCATTTAAATCGCATATCAGACGCTGTTTTGTAAACAGCGTCTGATATGCCTGCTAGTCTGGTGGTCCCTTTGTTTGGGACCACCAGAGGAAACAAAGGTAAAGTGCACCAATCACTACACACACCCCCCCACCCCCATCACTGATTAACCCCTGATCACCCATGTCACCCCCTGATCACCCCCTGTCACCCCCCTGTCACTAATCACCCCCTACAGGCTCATTCAGACGTCCGTATGTGTTTTGCGGATCCATGGATCTGCGGATCCATGGATCTACGGATCCGCAAAATACGGACACCGGCAATGTGCTTTCCGCATTTTGCAGATCCGCACAGAACTATATGGAAAATGCTTTTCTTGTCCGCAATTGCGGACAAGAATAGGACATGTTCTATATTTTTGCGAACGGAAGTGCAGACCCGAAGCGCGGATCCGTAATTCCGGATCCGAGCGGGACAAAGTCTGTCCCCATAGAAATGAATGGGTCCGCAATTCCGTTCCGCAAACAGAATTGCGGACGTGTGAATGGGGCATAAGGTGTCCCTTATCACCGTCAGTTAGCTAGCTACTTGTTAGGTAGTTAGCGCCCAGCCCACCGCACCGCAGTCACTGATTTTGGCAGAGATTTTTTCATCCACATTGATCGATGCGAATGAAGAAATCTGTGCCGTTCATTTTTATTTATTTTTTCAGCCCAGAGGCTGAACGGAAAAAAATCTCATTACCCGTATGCTCAATATAAGGAGAATCGCAGAAACTCCTAATGCTGGCCATACGTGTAATGATTGCGGAGACCCTCAAATGCCAGGACAGTATAAATACCCCACATGTGACCCCATTTTAGAAAGAAGACACCCCAAGTTATTCCGTGAGGGTATGGTGAGTTCATGCAAAATTTTATTTTTGTCACAAGTTAGTGGAATATGAGACTTTGTAAAAAAATATATATATATATCAATTTCCGCTAACTTGTGCCAAAAATTATTTTTCTGTGAACTCGCCATGCCCCTCACGGAATACCTTGGGGTGTCTTCTTTCCAAAATGGGGTCACATGTGGGGTATTTATACTGCCCTGGCATTTTAGGGGTCCTAAAGCGTGAGAATCCAAATGCGTAAAAATGGCCTGTGAAATCCTAAAGGTACTCATTGGTTTTAGGGCCCCTTTGCGCATCTTGGCTGCAAAAAAGTGTCACACATGTGGTATCGCCGAACTCAGGAGAAGTAGGGCAATGAGTTTTGGGGTGTATTTTTATATATACCCATACTGGGTGTGAGAAATATCACTGTAAACGACAACTTTTTAAATTTTTTTATACAATTTGTCAATTTACAGAGATATTACTCTCACCCAACATGGGTATATGTAACAATACACCCCAAAACACATTGCCCTACTTCTCCTGAGTACGGCGATACCACATGAGTGACACTTTTTTGCAGCCTGGGTGCGCAAAGGGGCCCAAATTCCAACGAGTACCTTTAGCTTTTACATGGCTGCTCACAATTTAGCCCTGCCCAAAATGCCAGAACAGTAAACACACCACACAAATGACCCCATTTCGGAAAGTAGACACCCCAAGGTATTCGCTGAGGGGTATGGTGAGTCCATGAAAAATTTAACTTTTTGTCAAAAGTTAGCGGAAAGGGAGACTTTGCGAGAAAAAACTATAAAAAATCAATTTCCGCTGACTTGTGCCAAAAAAAAAAATCTTCTGTGAACTCGCCATGCCCCTCACGGAATACCTTGGGGTGTCTTCTTTCCAAAATGGGGTCACATGTGGGGTATTTATACTGCCCTGGCATTTTAGGGGCCCTAAAGCGTGAGAAGAAAAATGCGTAAAATGCCCTCCTAAAAGGTACTCATTGGTTTAGGGCCCTTTGCGCACTCAGGCAGCAAAAAAGTGTCACTCATGTGGTATCGCCGTACTCAGGAGAAGTAGGGCAATGTGTTTTGGGGTGTATTTTTACATATACCCATACTGGGTGAGAGAAATATCTCTGTAAACGACAACTTTTTAAATTTTTTTAAAAGTTGTCATTTACAGAGATATTTCTCACCCAGCATGGGTATATGTAAAATACACCCTAAAACACATTGCCCTACTTCTCCTGAGTACGGCGATACCACATGAGTGACACTTTTTGCAGCCAAGATGCGCAAAGGGGCCCAAATTCCAACGAGTAACTTTAGCTTTTACATGGCGGCTCACAATTTAGCCCCGCCCAAAATGCCAGAGCAGTAAACACACCCCACAAATGACCCCATTTCGGAAAGTAGACACCCCGAGGTATTCACTGAGGGGCATAGTGAGTCCGTCTGAGATTTTTTATTTTTTTGCCAGAAGTTAGCAGAAATGGAAACTTTATTATTTATTTATTTTTCCTCAGAAAGTGTCATTTTCCGCTAACTTGTGAAAAAAAATGAAATGATACATGAACTCACCATGCCCCTCCGTGAATACTTTGGGGTGTCTTCTATCTAAAATGGTGTGATTTGGGGGGTATTTATGCTTTCCTGACATTCTAGCACCTGAAGAAACATGACAGGTGCTCAGAAAGTCAGAGCTGCTTCAAAATGCAGAAATTCACTTTTTGCACCATAGTTTGTAAACGCTATAACTTTTACCCAAACCAATAAATATACACTTATTGGATTTTTTTTTATCAAAGACATGTAGAACAATACATTTTGTGAAAAATTTATATAGAAATGTCGTTTTTTAAAAAAAAATTTACAACAGAAAGTGAAAAATGTCATTTTTTGGCAAAAATGTCGTTACATTTTTATTAAAAGCAAAAAAAGTAAAAATGTCAGCAGCAATGAAATACCACCAAATGAAAGCTCTATTAGTGAGAAGAAAAGGAGGTAAAATTCATTTGGGTGGTAAGTTGTATGACCGAGCAATAAACGGTGAAAATAGTGTAGTGCGGATTTGTAAAAAAGGGCCTGGTCACTAGTGGGGTGTAAACCTGTGGTCTTCAAGTGGTTAAGCAGCCGCACCACTCCTTTGATGGAGTCATCCACGTAGGTTTTTGCCCAGGAATACATATCCTGCATAGTGGGTTCAGAGACGGTGCGGGAGCGGCAGCTGTCACATCTGGAGTAAGGGAAGCTATCTTCCAGCGGGGTGTTACAGTCGTAACAGGCCAAATGTCTGCGTTTGGCGGACGACTTGCGTTGCTGGTCCGATTCTCTGGTAGAAGACATTTCTGAAACAGAAAAGAATATCAATACTGCGAACATTGTACCGCAGAAAAAAATTTATGAGAGAAACGCCCACCAACAACAGGAGCAAGTGACAGTAGACAAGAATCAAGAAAGGAAAAGCAGAACTTTCTGATTAATGCGGAGGAGCTCTGAAGCTAGCTTAGGTAAAGCGCAACAGAGCCCAGAAAGCTGGGCTGAGCAGGTATTTAAGGGCAAAAACTCCGCCCAGAGGAGGGACCCCAGCACTCCACCCTCCAGAGTACAAAAAATATGTATCCCTTATAAAAACACACATCAAAGGGACAAGAAAGCCTCCTTATGCCTAAAAGAAAAGGCACAGGTTGATTTAAACAAAAAATCAAAGCAAGGAGGAAGCTAGCTTCTCCCTCCCTACCCCCAGCACCGCCCGCAATTCAGGCCACGCCCCCTCCCCGGAGGACAGCCGGCAGAAGGAGCACGCCGACCGAGCAGGACCCGGGAGTAACAACAGCCGCGTCCCCGACGGGAGACGCGGCAGAGCCGGATCGCACGGAGGAGAGGGGCAAAGCCTCCACAAGTAAGCGGAAGGAGCGCGATGCTAGGAGGAAGGGGGGAAAAGAATAAGGGCAAAAAGCCCACACAAGTAAGCAAACTGCAGCTCCCCCAGGGAGGGGGAGCCCCGCCAGTCCACCTGTCCGGAGGACAAAAAAAGACACAGTGACGGAGGAGAGGGGCAAAGCCTCCACAAGTAAGCGGAAGGAGCGTGATGCTAGGAGAAGGGGAAAGAATAAGGGCAAAAGCCCACACAAGTAAGCAAACTGCAGCTCCCCCAGGGAGGGGGAGCCCCGCCAGTCCACCTGTCCGGAGGACAAAAAAAGACACAGTGACGGAGGAGAGGGGCAAAGCCTCCACAAGTAAGCGGAAGGAGCGTGATGCTAGGAGGAAGGGGGGAAAAGAATAAGGGCAAAAAGCCCACACAAGTAAGCAAACTGCAGCTCCCCCAGGGAGGGGGAGCCCCGCCAGTCCACCTGTCCGGAGGACAAAAAAAGACACAGTTGGCTGGGGGTTGCTCCCCTCCTTTTAGGAGAGCTGGAGTCTTTCTATTGGTTGTTTTTCTTTGGGCTCATTAATATTCCGCCGGTCCTACCAGTCCACAGGGGGCAATTAACCCCATCTGTGCTGCTGGTAGGACGT